>JXCR01006755.1:0-12486 GCA_002079205.1 Phalaenopsis hybrid cultivar
TGGTTTCTTTCTTATTTTTTATTTATAATTAGATTTATCTTCTATTAGGATACTACTTATATGTGTATGTTGTTGTTTGGGGAACCTAGCTTTTATTTAATATGTTTTACATATTGTAGTATCTATTTTCTACTCTAAGGAGTGTTGTATCCTCTTCCTTTTGCATATAGTGTATTTGTTGTTTGTGCAGGAATAGGTGGTGAACCTCCTCTCTGTCCGAATGTCGTTGTTTTTCATTGTGATAGCCACCAAACGACTCCTATCCCACACCAAATATCATATTCTCCTTCCCTGCTATCCCACAACCATTCCCCTACTAAAACCACTTTTTAAAAACTTTCTAGGAGCCCTAAAGGGGTGTCGATGGGAGAAGTGTCGTAGGGATTCTCTTGCTCTTGATGCCATGCTAGAAGAATGTTTTGGGCACTATCCCTTATTTATAATAAGGGATTGTATACAATTTATTTATAATAAGGGATTATATACAATGTTATAGGGGACATCTCAAAATTTGGAGAACCTTCCTAATATAATTTTATATGCCAACAAATCTCCATGTTGTGTTCTTTCAGTTCTGTACACAGTATGAGTATGATGATCCATGCAGAGCAGAATTATTTTGAACTTTGGAGCCCATATTTTATATTTCTAGAAGCACTACATGAGATCATCATAACGAACTATAATATAAAGTTGTGGGAATATGGATATGCGAGTAGCAAGTACTCTATAGGTTGTTTTTTCCAACCTTTATTTCCCATTTGACATGCCTGTTCTTGTTTCAGCTGGTGGCCTTACTCTGACAGAAAGGCCAGCTGAGTTTCCTGTCCATTCTTTATTGGTACTAGATATTCTCTTTTTTTGGGATTATGAAACTGCTTAACTATCGATCCAATGATGAGCTCTCCTTTGTTTTGTAATCTCTGCCTGAGCACCTCGTCATAATATTTTAGATTTAGATCCAAGTCACACACATTCCTTATAAATAGCTAAAAAGATGTACAAAGATCAAAATAATGCCCCACACAAATAAAAAACATGGAGACAACGGTATTTTTGCCATGCTAGAGAAATAACCATATTCTCCTGAACTAATACATTCCGTAAGTTTTGTTCCCTTCTGAATCCATCCATCTATACACCATTAAATATCATATATAAGCCTGATTATATGTGATAATCCGGCATTCTTCTCGTCTTTCTGATCTTCTGAATCATTAGTAGTGTCTTCAACACCTTCAACATTATCATCAGGCCAGGTCTGCAGCGTCGAACTGCTTTCAAACAGACACCATGCCTCTTCCCATCCAATTTAGTTGAGTTTCCTGACCAATCCAACCCCTCCCTCCCTCCATTTCTTGTAAGACGAGGAATTTGATGGAGCTCCTCATTAAAGTCCTCCCACAGCATGTCCATCCTCTCCTCATCCTTAACCTCCTCGATCCGGAGATCTTCCATTGATGGGAAGCTTCTCCTTCGCTGATCATGGTGGTTGAGGGCGGTGAACTTGTGGTAGGAAGTAGAGGACTGGAACCAAATAGGGGAAGAGGCGAAGTGAGGGAAGGATAACTGCTCGTGCGAGTCCTGCTCCACTGATACTTCAGGAAAGCTGAATTCCTCCATAGTTTTGGCCATGGAAGAAGGGTTCTCTGCTGTTGCACTGGGAGTTCAAGCCATTGTGATGGCTTATTGATTTCTCCTGGAACATCCCTTTCATGGCAGTTGGGGCATCTTATCTACCGCTACTATTGACAAATGTTTTATTCCTTACATAGATACCACCCACTTCTTAGAAATATTTGAGTATGTCTAACGTATGTAGAGTTGCGTATGTCGGTAGGTTACAGAGAGGGTATTGAGACGTTATATTCGCGTTATACCCCCTGTAACCTTCCTGTAACCTTTCTGTAACCTACCTGTAATTAGTAAGTTCCGCGTTTCTGTTTTCATATATTTATAAGTTACAGGTAGGTTACAGAGAGGTTACATGAGGTATAACGCGGATATAACCCTCTAATACCCTCCCTGTAACCTACCGACGTACGCAGCTCTGCTAAAGTATGCAAATATTTCTCGCTTCTCTGTATTTGCATATTTATACCACCCAATTTTTTCATATCACAATAAAAAATACTACCTTTTTTCCTAATTTATATACTAAACGGATTATGTTTTTTAATTCATTAAATTACTTTTTTTCTTAAAATTTTTTTAAACTATTTATAATGTCTGCATTTCATCTTTTTTCTTAAAATAATTGAATTTTGACAAGAATTATTTTTCTATTCTTTAGTTACAAGCACAAGCAACAATAAAAAAACCAGTCAAGGAAGTTATTAGCTGGGTATTTATTAGGTCTGAAATATGCATCTAACAAATTATTGATTAATGTAAATTACTATTACAGTTATGTTTATCGATGATTTGTTAGATATAATCTGTACCTTATAAATTATCGATTTAAAATTTTTTCACCAAGCGGAGCTTCAGTTGCTGCTATGTTTTTAATGAAGGATTTCTTCTTTTATGGGAAACAATTTGCGTACGTAAGACGTACATAGCGCTGCGTACATAACGAAGGTTATATGAGCGTTATATCAGCATTATATTCGCGTTATATCCTTTGTAACCTCCATGTAACATCTATATAACATATCTGTAACCTACCTGAACTTACAAATAAGTTTCGCGCTTCTGTTTTCACATATATGTATGTTACATGCANATCAGATTTTCGTGATCTTGGGTCATAAAATCCCGTGATCAAGTGGTGCTGAATAGCTACAGGCTTGCCTGAGTTATCGAATTCAACAACATTGATTACCTTTTTTGGTTTCTTTCTTATTTTTTATTTATAATTAGATTTATCTTCTATTAGGATACTACTTATATGTGTATGTTGTTGTTTGGGGAACCTAGCTTTTATTTAATATGTTTTACATATTGTAGTATCTATTTTCTACTCTAAGGAGTGTTGTATCCTCTTCCTTTTGCATATAGTGTATTTGTTGTTTGTGCAGGAATAGGTGGTGAACCTCCTCTCTGTCCGAATGTCGTTGTTTTTCATTGTGATAGCCACCAAACGACTCCTATCCCACACCAAATATCATATTCTCCTTCCCTGCTATCCCACAACCATTCCCCTACTAAAACCACTTTTTAAAAACTTTCTAGGAGCCCTAAAGGGGTGTCGATGGGAGAAGTGTCGTAGGGATTCTCTTGCTCTTGATGCCATGCTAGAAGAATGTTTTGGGCACTATCCCTTATTTATAATAAGGGATTGTATACAATTTATTTATAATAAGGGATTATATACAATGTTATAGGGGACATCTCAAAATTTGGAGAACCTTCCTAATATAATTTTATATGCCAACAAATCTCCATGTTGTGTTCTTTCAGTTCTGTACACAGTATGAGTATGATGATCCATGCAGAGCAGAATTATTTTGAACTTTGGAGCCCATATTTTATATTTCTAGAAGCACTACATGAGATCATCATAACGAACTATAATATAAAGTTGTGGGAATATGGATATGCGAGTAGCAAGTACTCTATAGGTTGTTTTTTCCAACCTTTATTTCCCATTTGACATGCCTGTTCTTGTTTCAGCTGGTGGCCTTACTCTGACAGAAAGGCCAGCTGAGTTTCCTGTCCATTCTTTATTGGTACTAGATATTCTCTTTTTTTGGGATTATGAAACTGCTTAACTATCGATCCAATGATGAGCTCTCCTTTGTTTTGTAATCTCTGCCTGAGCACCTCGTCATAATATTTTAGATTTAGATCCAAGTCACACACATTCCTTATAAATAGCTAAAAAGATGTACAAAGATCAAAATAATGCCCCACACAAATAAAAAACATGGAGACAACGGTATTTTTGCCATGCTAGAGAAATAACCATATTCTCCTGAACTAATACATTCCGTAAGTTTTGTTCCCTTCTGAATCCATCCATCTATACACCATTAAATATCATATATAAGCCTGATTATATGTGATAATCCGGCATTCTTCTCGTCTTTCTGATCTTCTGAATCATTAGTAGTGTCTTCAACACCTTCAACATTATCATCAGGCCAGGTCTGCAGCGTCGAACTGCTTTCAAACAGACACCATGCCTCTTCCCATCCAATTTAGTTGAGTTTCCTGACCAATCCAACCCCTCCCTCCCTCCATTTCTTGTAAGACGAGGAATTTGATGGAGCTCCTCATTAAAGTCCTCCCACAGCATGTCCATCCTCTCCTCATCCTTAACCTCCTCGATCCGGAGATCTTCCATTGATGGGAAGCTTCTCCTTCGCTGATCATGGTGGTTGAGGGCGGTGAACTTGTGGTAGGAAGTAGAGGACTGGAACCAAATAGGGGAAGAGGCGAAGTGAGGGAAGGATAACTGCTCGTGCGAGTCCTGCTCCACTGATACTTCAGGAAAGCTGAATTCCTCCATAGTTTTGGCCATGGAAGAAGGGTTCTCTGCTGTTGCACTGGGAGTTCAAGCCATTGTGATGGCTTATTGATTTCTCCTGGAACATCCCTTTCATGGCAGTTGGGGCATCTTATCTACCGCTACTATTGACAAATGTTTTATTCCTTACATAGATACCACCCACTTCTTAGAAATATTTGAGTATGTCTAACGTATGTAGAGTTGCGTATGTCGGTAGGTTACAGAGAGGGTATTGAGACGTTATATTCGCGTTATACCCCCTGTAACCTTCCTGTAACCTTTCTGTAACCTACCTGTAATTAGTAAGTTCCGCGTTTCTGTTTTCATATATTTATAAGTTACAGGTAGGTTACAGAGAGGTTACATGAGGTATAACGCGGATATAACCCTCTAATACCCTCCCTGTAACCTACCGACGTACGCAGCTCTGCTAAAGTATGCAAATATTTCTCGCTTCTCTGTATTTGCATATTTATACCACCCAATTTTTTCATATCACAATAAAAAATACTACCTTTTTTCCTAATTTATATACTAAACGGATTATGTTTTTTAATTCATTAAATTACTTTTTTTCTTAAAATTTTTTTAAACTATTTATAATGTCTGCATTTCATCTTTTTTCTTAAAATAATTGAATTTTGACAAGAATTATTTTTCTATTCTTTAGTTACAAGCACAAGCAACAATAAAAAAACCAGTCAAGGAAGTTATTAGCTGGGTATTTATTAGGTCTGAAATATGCATCTAACAAATTATTGATTAATGTAAATTACTATTACAGTTATGTTTATCGATGATTTGTTAGATATAATCTGTACCTTATAAATTATCGATTTAAAATTTTTTCACCAAGCGGAGCTTCAGTTGCTGCTATGTTTTTAATGAAGGATTTCTTCTTTTATGGGAAACAATTTGCGTACGTAAGACGTACATAGCGCTGCGTACATAACGAAGGTTATATGAGCGTTATATCAGCATTATATTCGCGTTATATCCTTTGTAACCTCCATGTAACATCTATATAACATATCTGTAACCTACCTGAACTTACAAATAAGTTTCGCGCTTCTGTTTTCACATATATGTATGTTACATGCAAGTTAAATGAAAGTTATACGGAGGTTACAGGGGATATAACGTGAATATAGCCGTTATAACGCCCATATAACCTCCATTATGTACACAACACTGCGTACGTCTTACGTACGCAAATGTTTTCCCATCAGATGACAGATTAACACCCATATTTCTTATTTTACATATATACCAGACAATTTTTATATTTTACACATAACACAGCTCTTTAATATCAAATAAAAAAGTTTTTATCACTAATTTTTTAAAAATAAATCATATTTTTCACGTATAGGTTTATGACACCATTTTTTAACTATTAATATCAAACTTTAAATATTTAATATGTAAATGCATAAGAACTATATATCATGTATGTAAATTTCTCAAAAAATTAGTACTGTTTTTTTTTTCTTTAATTAGTTCTGGGTACTATTAAAGGCTCGTTCATCACATTGAGTCGTACTCTATTGAAGTCAAAGGTGAACAGCATTTCTTCGAAGCATTTAAAATTTGCAGGTTACTCGGCCTTGGCTTTATGTTAAACGTTGAGGTGTGAAATATATAATTTGACTTTTATAATAGACATATTTATTAGTTTTTAATTAATGGGCCGGAGATATTAAAGGCTTCTCATTAGGAATGAAGGATTAACGATCAAAGTAGATCAACTGATCGACCCATGCCGACCAAGCTCAATCGACTGAGCTAATGCCGCTGACCTGAAGTTAACTAAGATTAGATTATAGAGCTACAAAGAGGTAAGAGGATAAGCTTATACATGTAAAATACAAAAAAGATAGCATAGTACTGACTCATTCTAGACAAGGGCAAAAAAATAATATCAACATTCTCTTCTCTATAAATAGTGAAAATATTTAAAAAATAAGACAGTTGATTAGTTTTCATTATTGTTTCCTCTCTATTTCTTTGTCTTGTCTCCTTTCATATATTTTATTCCTTGGGTGTATTCACATAGAAGACTATCTTCAGTCACCCTGCTCAATTCTTTCAGGGTCGCACACCTCTACTTACCACGTGCATGTGAAGTTCTTGGGCGACAGTGAGGCGATCACTATTTCTGGTGATCTCGAGCAGTCTTGCATCTATTATCTCTAGACGCTCAGAAGTGTCCATGAAGAGCCCCTCGAGTTTGATAACCTACAAGAAGGGCGTCTCAAGAATAGCAAAATCACCCATCAGATCCCTGCATCTAAAGGCAATAAAGATAAATTTTTTTGCGAAGTGAAGCTTTTAATGCAGGTCTTAAAGATTGACTGATCGACACCCTCTGGAGCCACAAAGATGTTCTTGTCGGGTCTGCCGCCAAGATGCATAGCTACCAATTGACTTCACCAGCCACCACCTGAATGTTAACGCAATGGTCCAACAAATGAAGTAGAAGATGAGGACGTCGATGTTTCTTTGGTCAAGCCAATCTAAGAATAGGTCCAAAAGTTGTTTGAAGTCGACTACTTCTGAGAGGTTAAGCAACCGCCATGGATGTCAAACGTTGTTATGGTGCAAAAATTGATTGACATGTGGAGGATGTGCATTGAATTTACTAATCTAAATATCGTTTGCACGAATGACAGCTGCCCCTCACCACAAATCGACGCGCTCGTGGACGCAGCAGTCATCCATCTCATGATGAGCTTCCTCGACTCCTTGTTTGGCTATCATCTGATCAAGATGGATCCGGCCAACACTGAAAATACTGCATTCATCATAAGTGAAGGAGTGTAATGCTATATTATAAAGCTCATTGGAATAAAATTATTGGTGCTATTTACCAGCGAATAAATAAATGTACTTTTTGCTAAAACATAAATGAAAAAAAATGTTGAAGTGTATGCAAATGATATCTTAGTGAAAAGTAAAACACCCGAGCAACACATGAAAGACTTTAAGGAGATCATGGAAACCTCAAGAAAATTTAATATGAAAGTCAATCATCACAAGTGTATATTTGCAACATCCACAGACAAATTCTTAGGTTATCTCCTAAAACCAAAGGGAATAAAGGCTACCCTAGAAAGGTTCAAGTCCTGTTCAACATGTTGTCTCACCAAAATACCAAATTAGTCCCAAAGTTGATTGACCGGATTGCGAGCACGAGCCGATTCATCTTAAAATTGGGTAACAAGTGCACTGCTTTCTTTAAAACATTAAGGGCTGCAAATAAATTTGTTGGTTGGATGAATTTGAACAAGCATTTAGAAAATCGAAAGACTCCACAGCATCATCAACGCTCATCCAAAGCCTAAAATCAAATGAAAACTCTCTCTATACCTGGGAGTCGGACCCAAGGCCATCAACTATGTTTTTGTTTGAAAGGAGTAAAGGAAGCAGATTCTGGTCTAGTATGTTAGCCAAGTCTTCTAATGAGCCAAGCTTGGGTATCCATGACGGAAAAAATAACATTCTCTATCATTATTTTTTCTTGCAGGCTCCACCCACTTACAAATGCATTCGATCAGGATCATCACCGACTAACCGCTCAAATCAATTATCACCAAGCTGGAACACTCGAGTTTGCTTCTCAAATGGGCATGAAAACTCAGTGAGTTTCATCTCTCCTATGTATCCAAAACCCTCATGAAGGCTCAAGCTATAATTCACTTCTTGGCTGAATTTTTAGATCTAAGTGAACTAGACAAAGAAATAACGACCAACAATCATACCCGGGTTTTGCATATCGATAAAGCATCTAGTCAAATCATAGCGAGCCTCAGTCTCACTCTAAGAAAATTCAGCCGAAGATCATTTATACCATTCAATATAAGTGAGATTTGAAGTCGTCATCAATCAAGTAGATTATGAAACTCTGATTGTTGGATTATAGTTTGCTTACATGATAGGTGCGTGACACTTCCTGGTAAAATATGACTCACTGTTGGTGGTCAATCAAGTTAACCATTGATTTGAAGTTAGAGATGAGATTAAGACCAAATATCTTGACAATGCAAAAATGAAGATAAGGAAATTTAAAAGTTTTAATATTGAATACATTTCCCGAGTGCACAACTAAGTAGCGAACCTCCTTTCCAAGTGCGCTTGCTTGGGGGAGGGAATGTCCCAAAGGCTCGTTTGATCATCTATAGAGGAAGCTAGGGTGATGAAACTGTGAGCCAAAGGATTAAAAAGTTGAATGGATCTATACATCATTTTCTTTGAGATTGGGAAGGTCTTTCAAGAAGTAATCAATTCGAAATGCTTCAAGATTAAAGCAACACAATATCTTATGATCTAGGGAAAACTTTTTTGAAGGTCATCACGTTGCTATACTCAAGATGCATAAAAAAATATGAGATTGAAGATGCCTCCAAGAACTGCATTTAGAAGAATGCAGAAGAAACTTAGGGGGGAAAGCCTTAACAGATTGAGTGCAATGGCAAGGATATTATAAGTCGACACTACAAAAGAACAATAGGGGATTCTCAAGAAGGTTTGAATAATGTAAAATGTACGCACCACTATAAAATCAGCCATCTTCAAACTACAGTCAATCATTAGGCATCTGGTTAGCACAAGTAATTTTATTATCGACGTGTTAATCATGTGTTGGTACCTCTCTTCATCTTAGAGCTTAGGATCCATGAGAGATCATTTAGAGAAATTTTGATTTGTCGATTAAGCGAATTTAGATTTATTTTGGCATGTGCATACTTGCATTTTCATATGCATATTACATATTAAGCATGACGCGTGATGTTTTCTTTTTTAAGTATTGCATAAAAATTGCATTTTGGATATGTTCATGATTTCATGTTAAATGCATGAAAATATTTTTTTCTTTATGATTTAATGTCTAAGTGTATGGAAAAATTATATTTTTATCGTATGTTTGCAACTTCATGTTAAATGTATATAGAATATTTTGTTCCATGACATTATGTCAAATGTGTGAAAAAATCTTTTGCTCCAGGATCTAATATCAAATGAATGAAAAAAAAAATTAAGTTTTGTCTTAAGCGTAGGACTTGATGTCAAACATGTTTGGAAATATTTTCATTGATAAGGCCTATATTTTAAATTTATGTGTTAGTCTAGGTCACTTTACATTTTGCATGCGCATTATCAAATCTGCCTTGATGGTACGCCGACTTTGTTAGATGAGTGACCAGTTTGTCGGGATTTCTTAATGAGCATTGCTCACAAGGATATCTCAACGAGTAATGCAAATTATGACATCAAGATCAATATGCTTATGTTTGTACTAAGGTTCTAAGAGGTCTAACATGTGTCACTTAGACTTTTCTTTCCTTAGAACCCACTTGGGTCAATTGTGTAATTTGACTAGCCATCCGATCTTGGAGTTCTTGAATTCATTGTTGCATGAATTCCCAAACAAACTCCACATTGAAGGTTTTTCCTTGTTTTCCTTCACCTTGACGTGCTCCTATCTTATTGTAGGCATGACTCCATGCTCACTGCACCTTTCAGGATGTTGGATCTTAAATTATCTTGTGGATAACCCCAAGGAATAGAGCTTCAGTCGAATGAAAGGAATGAGAGTAAAAGAAAAAAGACAAATAATGCTTAGTTTATGGGGAATTGTGTCATCATGAAAATATAGCTAATTTTTTTTTTTTTGTGAATGGTTGCATATTTAATACAAGATCCTGGTCTGAAGGAAAAATGACCAATGGCTCTACTATTTCTGTTAAAGAAACCATCAATTTAGAATATGAAATAAACTATTATGGGATTCTACACTAAGTAGTCCAATTGCAAACTCCTAGTTCTATTGAGAGAAGTGTATTCATGTTCAATTACAATTGGTTGCTCATGTTTCAAAGCGTAGAATAATGGTATATAATTTGTATAATGTCATTGAAGCTTAAATGAATAAAAAATATGTTAAATCTGATTCTTTCATTCTAATAGGACATGCAAGTCAGATATATTATATTTGATATCTGATAGAACAATATAGAAAATAGATTGGACAATATTCATCTAGACTAAACCCATAACTACTATTGAGATTCAAAATAGTATTGAACCCGCTCATCGGTAAAGAGAAATTGTCAGACTTTTGTATTCCATTTTATTCTATTGAACAAGACATAATTTTAGAAGATCTTACTCATGCACATTAAGAAATTACTCAAACTAAGAATGCCTTCAATGACGGTTTATATGTAGAGATTTTAATTTCATCCTCTAATCACTCATGTGAAAATTGAGAATAAAATGTGTATGTAATTTTTTTGCTTTATTAACTTTAGTTTATTTATTTCATATCTAGAGTTTATGATGTTGTTTTATTTTGCTTCTTTTATTTACTTTCTTGCTTTTGTTTACTGCGTTTACTCCCATCCATTTTTTTCTTCTAGTTATTATTTGTACTTATATAGTGCTAGTTTGTACATTGCAAGTATATTTTACTATTTATGTTTATTGTTTTTATTTCTTTTTGTTAAATCCTATATTGTCCTGTGGATCACGCCTAAGAAATAACGCATCGGTCGAATGTAAGAAAAGAGAGTAAGAGAAACAAGACAAATAATGCTTGGTTTCTGGGGAGTTGTGTCATCATTTCCTCCTAGTGAAGAAGGCATTATTTATAGATCATAAGAAGGGTATAACAAATAAAATGGATGTTCATCATTTAATAGGCACATTGCCATAATATATGACTCATTACATTCTTACACATATTTGTAAGTAAATCATACATGTTTTGACCCTGTAACTGTTGTTGACGTTGTTCCATATATGTAACTACCTTTATGTATTCACAATTGTCTGGCTTGGTAACTTGGTATTCATTCAGTCGACCAAGTCATTCGATCGACTGAATGATCTTTAGCTGCATCTTCTGAGGGGACCTATTGCGAATACACATTGCCCTTTGGAAGGATTTCTTCATCAGACAGAGGGTGTATTACTGTAATTTGAAAAACAACTTATCTTTGTTTAATGTCTCTATATTGAAGAAATTCTCTCTGGTCGACTGTTGATTTTTGTAATGGTAAGTACTGGTTGCATATGCGTCAATGCGGTCGCACAATATTCGTTGGATCTCTCATTCTTTTGTTCTATCAGCTTTAGAAATTGACCAGTAGAATGACGAATGCTAGCACATCAATCCTCTTCGTCTAGTCCATTATATCTTCTCGAGATTCATTCAATCATATTTCTTATAAACAAACCGTAAAGAAAATATATTTAGACTAAATAAATAATTTAGTACATATAGATTCTGAAATGATGCATGAAAAATGTACCGGCATAGTAAACATGTCATTTATGCTTTAATCAATTCATTAAAATGAATACTCATTAAAATTTATGTATTACAATTAAGGTTATATCTCGAATTTGGGTTTAATCATAACATTAAACTACTAGATTGTAATTATTTAACACAATGGTTGATATGATCTTAAAAATACGTGTTTAATATGCATCATAGTTTTAAATAAATCTTAATGAAGAGTTTAAGTAAATATTAATTATATGTCTTAGCACCTTTTAATATTAAACAATTTATCGCAGTGATTCAGTAGGACCACTCAACTCCTTTTTATGTATAACATTTCCATTGCCTAAACTTTAATTTATATAATTGAGATTCATTTATGTAAATTAAAGTTTAGGCATTGGATACGTGTGTTTTGTATGTATGAATATAGAAAGGAAGTATAAATATGTGTTTCGTATGTATGGATGTGTGTATATCACAAATTTGAGTTCGTCCAAGTATGTCTGTCTTGCAGTGCAATATTGAGTGATTAAATATATGAGGTTGGTTAAGGATTCGTATCATAGGCTCTGATCAATTTTTGAAATATATATATAATATATTCATTATAGTGGATAGGTAATGGTTGGGCTTTAGCACTCCAACAACTCCAAGATGGAAATCTCATTGGTCAATTGCACCTTGCGAAAGGTAAATTAGGTTAGAATTATGAAAGTTACTGGCCAATGGCCATCCAAAAGAT
>JXCR01006776.1:4750-23991 GCA_002079205.1 Phalaenopsis hybrid cultivar
GGATGTTTTAAATGCCTTCTTTCATGTTAATTTTAATGATATCATATAGATGCCTAAATTACATAAACATTTTGACATCTAACATATAGATTATTTGTATCTCTTAATGAAATAACCTATAGATTAAAACAAGCACCAATATAAGAAAATTTCAAATTCTCTAGCCATCTACTAAAATAATAATTTACTTTGAGCATGGTAGGTTCATATCTCATATTCTACTCCAATCACCATAGTAGAATCTACATTCAGAACATCCTCATTATCAATAATGATGTAATCAATTTCAACTTTCATACAAAATTTGAATCAAACATATTACATTAAAGAGCTAGGTCCATTCATAAATTTCTTGGGAATTACATCAAACAAATTGAAAATAAATTCTTTCTAATTAATCCAAGGGACTGGATATTGGGCACATGCAACAACTACCATGAACAACATTTGGTTGAGTGAACTTACTCTTCAATTCAGCATCTCCACTTCTTTTCAACCTCATAACAATGTTATGTAGTTTAGTAATGGTTATAGTCAATAACTTCATTCTTCGTGTCTTGATAATGCATATTGTGATATTCTATTTTGGATCATATATCCTCTATTAAAATCAATATAGTACATTAAAAATTAATAACAAGTGTGGGACATGTTTAACGAGACCTTATCAATATCTTGATTTGAAAAGCTCTCACAAAAGTTAATGTTCTAACCCTTGGCTTTTTACTTGAGGGTGTAAACAGTTTGCATTGCTATAAAATATCCATAGAAATGGGGCAGTCACCTCAATTTATTATTACATCTTAGTCGCTCCTCTCTACCTACCTATTTTCTTTTCCACCATTAATATCCTGTGATGCAATCAATTTTTTTCACTAATATAAATAAATGATATAAATATTTGTCCTACAATCTCTTAGTAAGGTACTAAAAATTTAACACTTGGAATTTGCATGTCTCTAACTCACTAGCTCTTATACACTCCCATTCTTTATTATTCAGTATGTTCTATTATTGCTTTTTTTTTTCTTAGCATTCAAATATAGCTTTTGTATCCTCAATTATTTATAAAAAGTAAAAGGTAATGATATACAGTCATGCACATGTGCATTTGAGTATCTCTTAAAGGTCATTGCAGGTGGGATAAAGCTATCAAAATGTGTTTGTAATGTTTGACGAATATCACTTCATCCGGTACTAGTAATTAGGGATATAATTGAGTCAAACATGAGCCAGTTCATAGTTTTCTTACGTTTGACTTACTAAAAAATTTGGCACTTTAAAACAGAATTGTGTTCAAATACATTCAACCATCTATGACTATTTTGGAACGTGTGCAAAATATAATATCTCTTGTGTGTGCTCACCCCAACCACATCTTCCCCTTCTCTAATCATAAGCAAACCCACACTCTCATCTTTTTTTATTCCATAGAAGCTTATAATGTCACATTATCGCCATCCTTAAAATTCTAACCAACATGAGTACATCACCTCAGCCTTTGTTATGGGCAACACCTAACTCTCGTCATTTCTTAAGGTTGCACACACTTCTTAATATGACCAAAGTTCATATTTTGTTTACTTTTCTTAACGAATATTCAACATTGTCATTGTACATGTGTACCTAACAATGATCTCAAACCTCAAATCCAGTACTCTCTCTACATTGATGGCAAGGATTTCTAAGGGAAAGAAGGGTGTAGATGGGTGTGCTTCTATAAGCTTGGGTTTAGGTTAAGTATACTCATACATTAATTTAAATCTAAAAATTGAACATTCTTCATCATTTATTCTTTTTTGGCATTAACAAAATATTAAGATAGGTTTTAATTATTTATATTTATAATAATTAACTTAATTATTTGAAATTTAGGAAATTATTCACGTGTGCATAGAGAGAGAGAGAGAGAGAGAGAGAGAGAGAGAGAGAGCCATATGATTATACGGCTATACATTTTTTGGTCAAAAGTGATTTTTTGGGCAATTACATGCAGAGCACCTCAAACATTGCTATTTACAAATCAAACTTCCTCTTTCATCCATTTTTCAAATCCTCACTCAAATATCAAAATTCATTATAAAATCTCAACCCTTAATTAACATTTTTCATCAAATTATCAATGGTTCGATCATGACGCACGTGCATGCATAGATTTGGCAGTTCAAAAAAATCACTTGTGTGCTTGATTTGTAAATATCAATGTTTCGGGTGCTCCATATGTAATTATCTCATGATTATTTGTTTACTTCATGCCATTTTCAAACATTTTCTCTATTGAAAATGTGCTGTTTTCTTTTAGTGATGATATATTATAATATATTAAATAGATTAAATGATTTCTTAAATAAAAAAAATTAATAATTGAGCTCACTCATTAATTTAAGAATTAAAAAATAATAATCTTTTTTTTTTTTAATATTTAAAGTTCCAATTCCTTGAAAATCAAATAATAATTTGAAATTAAAAGTTTTAATCAAATTTTTATATTGATTATAAATAGAGTATAATAATCTTAGGAATACATAATGTTAGTTCAAATTACTTGGTTTCTTTTTATGATTTAAGCTAAGTAAAAAGTGCACAATGTTTAGAGAGCCAATTCAAAGAATAAGCTCTAGTGTCATTTAATATTTTTAGGGGATATTTTTTTTAGTTATAACATACTAAAATTCATATAGATTTTGAATTTAATTAAATAATGTGACAAAATATAATAAATCCTGGATAATTATCAATGAGCGGTTGAAGAAATGTTTCTCTACCCTATTTCAATCAGTCATATAATATACTGATCTAATCAGATAGATCATTCTGATATTTTATAACTAAACTATCATAAGATTCCCTTAAATGTCTTCATTAATTACCTAGATTAGAACTTCTTTGTGCGACTTGTGCTCTTTAAATATCGTCCATTAGCGATAATTTGATATAAACATGCAAGATTAGAAGATTATTTGATCGTACAATTAATATCATGAACTTTTTAACTATATGTTAATCCTTTAATTTGAGGTCATATGATTTCAGATCATATCACTCAAGGTGTCGTTAGATTCGTAATTTAATTTGATTATGAACTCGTGGAAATTAAAAGTTAGATGATCCATAGTGGTAGGAATAGGCTAAGTCTAGTTTTAGCAATTTTTCACTCTGAAAATTTGATTTCATAGGGTTTGTATAGTTTAAAATATTAAATTTTCAACCAATAATGAATATAAAATAATTTATTTTATTGTCCTTGTTGTAATAATTGGGGGCAATTTTTTTTTTAAATTTTTAGAATATTATGTGTACTGAATAGAATTTTTTTTGGCTTAAAAGATGACTGTTGGTGAGCCATATTATAGCTAGGTTAGCCTAGCCATCAACTCTACTAGAGACATGAACTTTGAATTATTTTATGAAGATTTAATGACTGATGTGAGGGAAAAGAAGAAAAGCATGGGATTGTACTTTTTATTTATTTTTTTAAATAATGAGGTTGACAAATAAGTTACATGTGAACATAATGTATGATTCAACATATTTTTAAAACTTTATTTTAAAATCACTTATAAAGAGGACTCTATAAAAAAATAAATTGTTTTATTCATATATATGAATTTAAATTAAAAAAAAAACTTTATATCTTCAATAATATGGAAAATTAGGGAATGATGCTTGATGGCTTTTTTTTATTTGAAAAATATGTTCACAAGTGATTTTCTAATTAGTATGACTTGTTTTTGAGTCGAGAAATAACTTGTTCACAATTCATTATTTTTGAACAAGTTTTGAACGAAATTTGGTTTGTTTAATGGTAAAGTTTAAGTGTGCATTTGAATCTTGATAGAATTTTATTCGAACAATATTTGAATTTTATTGCAGCTAGATTCCAATATGTTGAAAAAAAATTTTAGTATGAGTTGAATATGTTTTGAGTATGATTCAAACATAAATCAATGAGTTCAACCATGATTAGAGTATGAATGCAACATGGATTAAATAAGGCTCGAAGAAGGATAAATGAACAAGGTCAAGTATTATTCGAACTATGCTCGAAGAAAACTCAGTTGTTGATTATAACAAAATATCATAACATTAACAACACGTGTTGAATCATTTTTACGATGTAGAAACTCATATTTTCTGTGGATTCAAATAATCCAATAAAGATATTTTCTTTAAGAGGAAGGTGTAAGTTAAGGTGATGGAAGGATCTCTGCTTTTCTTATAACGTGAGAAAGAGGGAGGCAGGGAGAGAGAGAGAAAGAGAGAGAGTAAAACATTTTTTGGGAGGCCCTGAAAAGAGGAGTTCCTTTAAGAGTCACTTGATTTTTTTTTTATACAAGAGAGAAAATAAATATAAAATTATATTCCGCATGGTACAATCTCTGTCCTCGGTGCCTTGGTGAAAAAATTGAGATGCGGGTGCCAGATTGCACCACAAGTGAAGAATGACACATGTCCTTATGTGTCATGATAGTTTTCCTTGGTGGTTCTAGTTTGTTCTACCACTTTGAGTACATGTGGGCTCAACTCAACTACTTCATCAAGTGAGCTTAGTTTGACCACTTTGGCAGGTGGGCACAGTTCGATCACCGCAAGTGGGCTCAGTTTGACCACTTTGACAGGTGTGCTCCATTTGATCACCACGATAAGTGGGCTCAGTTTGTCCACTTTGACAGGTAGACTTTGTTCTACCACTTTAGCTAGAGGGCTCAGTTTGAGAATAACATGATTTTCAAGTATGAACCTTTAGATCTCAAGAAGCTCTTTATGGAGTATGTTTAAAAAAGCCTTGTTAGGGTATATAACCGTAATTGGTATACAATTAGTACTTCGATTTTCTTGTCTTTTCGATTAAAGCTTATGAGAAGAACAAGAGAAAGAATTCTCTGTTATATAGGGTTTATAAAAAGATTTATTACTTACCATGCTTTATAGCTCATTTTGAGAAAAGTTTTTTGAGGCTTGAATGCAATATGATTCATAATAATTTTCTTTGACCTGGGGGCATTTAGGTGTTCCTACAATGATTTTAGACCACTTTATGCTCATCTCAAAGGCATGACTGGCCTTCCCCTTAAGGGAAACTTGTGCCACATCTTTATGAAGTAATCTCTTAAGCTTTTGGGAGAGTGCAAATAATTTTTATTCTCGGAGGCCTTGACACTCCTGCAGAAAGGCGTTCGTTATAAATCTTTGGTTATGCTTGTTCACTTCTAATGGTCTTACACCATATCATAAGGGAGTCCCACGACCCAAGCTATTTTGCAACTAGAACTTGTTTTATTTCTGGTAGAATTAGATGTGTGTTTATATAAGGTTAAAGATAATTGGAGTAGGAATAAAGATTTCAGTGATTGTATTTTCATTATAGAATGAATATCGTATCGTATTTGTCTTGAATCTGGATCGGTATGTCCCAATCGTTTGTTGTAACATCATTATGTTGTCCAAAGAAAAGAGAGTTTTTATTAAAGTAATAGTATTAACCTTGTTGGTTAATAAACATTAAAGTTGTACTCTTATTAGGTTCTAAAAAAAGGTGTTCGTAGGAGTCGTTAGCTCTTATTTTGAAGAAGAGTGATTTCTTGGTACAATTTTGGAGATCTTTTAATTTTAGTATTCTGTAAAGGACAAAAATACTGTTAAAGAAATGAAGATTTGAGATCACGCCTTTAATCCAGTCTTTGTCAATAGAGGTGGAAGGAGCTTAGATCCAAAGAGGAGAAAGCTCGAAAGAAAGTCAGTCATTCTGGGGGCATGGAAAGCCATTGAGGGAGGTACTTCCTCCAATCTCCCTTTAGAGACCTTGAAAGTGCTAGACCTCACCGTGGTCATAGCGGAGAAGGCTGTCTGAGGTATCGAGGTGCTGTTGCTTTATTCTGTGATTTGCGCATTGGAAAATATACCTCTAGATCTATATGATCCAGCAGAGGGTCCATTTTTTAAATTGTTTAAAGGGAATAGAGAAGTTGGCCACATGACCCTTATTGAACCTGGTTTTGGCAGTGAGTATGTCATGTTTTTGATCCTTTCGTTCTTTGAATTAATAAAAATCTGAATGAATTCTTACATTTGGTAGAAGTATAAACTTGTCCATTGATCAACGAGCTGCTCTATCGACTCTTCGGAAAGTCCCCGTCAGATGACAATCTTTCTTTAGGGGGTTGCTCCAAAAAGGGCAAGATTTTGGACATGGGCGACAATAGTCAACTTCTTGAAGGTATAAAGACATTATTTTGTCCAATTGAGGTTTCTTTCCTTGCTGAAAATGATCTGTTTTGCGCTTAGGAGTCAGAGCAGGTGCATAGGTGCCACTTATTGGGCACCATGATGCTGTGGCGCCTTTGTGCCTGGCCAAGTACATATCTACCTGATTTGGGGCGCCTAGACACCCCCTCCAACTAGGGGAGCACGAGCGATGCAGAGAGACCAACACTCCGATGCAACAGGGAAGTATTCCAACGATAGTCAAAAAAACTTGGGCATTACGGTAGTTCTTTGTCAGCGTGATCCGTCACTAGTATTTGTGACTACAAAAGGCTTAATTTCAAAGTAATGAGGGCTTCTCTCTTCCACCATTTCTTGGCCAAGTGCTCGACCCTTGGAGTGGCACCGTGGGAAAAAGTCACCTATCAAAGAGGAGTTGCCGGAGAACTATCACAGCTGCCAAGTACTCTTCGTTGGAGGAACCTTATAAGAGTGTGAGAAACTATGAGAGTTATCTCAAGAGAACAAGTGTAATTGTATGTTTTGTATTCAAAGTTGGTGGAAATCGTTGTAACTTGGTGTAATTTGTTGCAAAACCTCAGTGTTTGCAATGTAATTTGCTTTCAAATTGATAGTTTAACTTTCTGTGCATAATTTACTCCTAAAATGACCATTTAAGTTTGTGCACCATAATCAAGCCATGGTAGAATAATGATTGAACAAATGTTGAATAAAAATTAAATCAAAATTGAATATTCTCAAAGCATCTTATCTTCGGATAATCATCAAATATAAATTGAATTATGATCTAATTATGCCCAAATTATCTTAAAACAATGATCAAACAAATTTGAATTCATATTCATTTATGTTCGATCATCATTTCTCATTATTTACTTATCATTTGGCGATAGCGCCAGCAATGATTAAATAAGCTTCGACCATAAACTATTTGTCCGTTTAAATATCGTTCAAGGATATATCGATGATATTTACTGATATGAGCAACTTTTTTTGGCGTGGAAAGAATTTCACTTCAAAAATTTGAAGATTAATTTTAATTAAAAAATAAATATTTATTCGTAAACTTTGATAGAGTTATTTCTCATTTTACTTTGATATTTTGACTTTGATAAAATGTAATTATCTATAATTGCTATCATCTAAGATAAGAACCATTCATTTTAATTAAATAAAATAACTCCATCAATTTCTTTGTGAAGGCTGGGGATCAAAATGGTTGGTGTTTATTCTTGAATCTTCAGAAAACTAATTGATGTGTGTCAGAAGATCTGCAACGGTAGAGTTATAAATTAATGTCACATCATAGCACAAGATCCAACACATACACCAATTAAAGAAAAGTAATAAGAAAATGCACAATAATTTTTATGTGGATAACCCATGAAAGAGAAAAAATAATGATTACTTCACTTTGTAATTATAAGTGTATATGCCCATCTTCTCCTGAATTAAGAAAGATTGATTTCAAAATTTATTTTCTACAGTATTTCAACACCAATAGTCGTAACCGGTCGCAATGGGCATAATCGATCGATATGAAGGTGGTAGCCCACCATGAATGTTATAAACTGTGGCTATAACACTAGATGGTCGTAGAAGTCATAACAAAAGCCATGACTATAGTTGACCATGTAAGTCATAGATGGGCTCTTCAAAAGAGTTAGTTGGTCATAGAGATCATAGTAGGGAGCAACAGGAGCTGTGAGCCACGTTGGCCATATTTTGTCACATAGACTACAACGGGGAGCTGTGATGACGTCTGTAGGCCACAAATGTTGGAATTGGGAGCTGCAATAATCTTTGAGGCCACAAAGGATAAAGTTGGGAGTTGCATGAGCTATGAGCAATGTGAGTTGTAATTGGTTACCTTAGCCGTAATTGTGAGATCCAATAAGATTTGCAAGCCACATAGTTCAGAGTTAGGAGTTGTAATAACATTCGTAGGCCACAAAATTCAAAGTTGGGAGCTGTGTGAGATGTGGACAACATAAATTGTAGTCGGTCGTATAGTTCATAGTGGAGAACTTTAATAGTGTCAATTCACTGCCTAGTCTGTAGTAAGGGATTGCAGTTGCAATGAACCACTAGGCCGTAGGCTGTATGAGAAGATAACTTCAAAAGTTCGGAGATAATCACCATATTCTGAGAAAGTCAGCTGTAAGTGGTTATTTTAAGGTGTTACATCGTGTTTAAAGTGTATTGTTACACCGCCTTTGAGGTGGATCACTACACTATCTTTTGAGTGTGTTGTTGCACTGTCTTCAGAGTTCGTCATTACACCATCATTGGAGGGCATCACTACACAGTCTCTTGGGTTCGTCATTACATCATCTTTGAGATGCATTGTTACACCAACGAGCAGGGGGTGACCGATGCTTTGATAGCGACTAATAGTGGTTGATGGCAATCGATGAGAGGTGTTCGATAGTGTTTGACAACTGCGAGAGCAGATATGTTCATCAAGTCCTTAGTCGAGACAAAATTGGAATTTGACTCATTCTCTCCGTGTCCAGCTCTAGCCATTGGTCTAGCTCTTCGGTCCCACTTTCATATAGTAGAGCTTTATTTATAGAGTATGAGAATGATCTTTCTATAAATAAATAAGGAAACCATGCCACTCTATTGAATGACCCGATATTTTTTTTGGATCGAACGACATTTTACGGATATTTAAGTGCCTTAATGATGTTGTAATTGAGTGATCTTGGCTTATTTGACTCATCTCATCAAACACTCGATTTAATCATAAGCTTATCAGATTTTGAATCTATTTGACCTTCCAATTAGCCCATCAAAGCTTTAAGACACTCGATTTGACCATAAGCTTTTCAGATTTGGAATGATCACGTAAAGATGGCCTACGAACCACAGTGATTAGTAGATCGAGCCTGGGAGACCGATCAAACTGAAGTGATTGAGCGATCAAACCGGGAGTCCAATCGATCCCAAAAGATAGGGCGATTGAACCAAAGTGGTCGATCGAACAAAAGACATCAGTCGATCATGCTGGTGTGCCCGATTGAATCAAAGTGATCGAATGATTAGATTGGGTTGAACGATCGAACCCAAAAGATCAGGTGACCAGATCAAACCCAAAAGATCAGGCAATTGGAACATGGCGCCCGATCGAACCCAAAAGAGTGGACAATCTAACCATGGCATCTGATTGAACCTAAAAGATCGATCGATCGTGCTGGGGTGACCGATTATACCAAAGTGATTGGTCGATTGGGAAGACCAATTGAACCTAAGTGATCATACAATTAAACATACAATGATGTAGGATGCCATGTAGGACATACAAGATGCCACATGCACAATGTCGAACACGCAAAGTGTGACGAAACACATGCACACCGATGTACCGAATACACTCGATAATGAGTCGAAATTGTCATATCGACCTCGTATAAGATCAAGGATTGAATTGATGGAGAGGTGTACCAACATCATATTGTGTGATGCAACATGACACCCACCTTTGTTTGTTTTGAGCTCAACGAGCAAGAGAACAAAGACCAAAGGAATATCCTCACTTGCTCGGTCGATCAACTTTAAATGTCCATCCAAATGAAGCCACCAAAACAAACGGCGAGATTAGTACAACCTCGTCTTCCATGGGATTTTGGAGCAAAGGACTCAAGGGGTAATCACTCAGATTTGTATGGAAAAGTCTACGAAATGCTCCCTAACCTATCAGCTTCCTCTAAACACACAAAACCTAAGTTCTTAATCCTCTATCAACAAGACCTAGGGGGATATAGAAATGAAATTGTGAGAGTTTAAAATAGATCTTACTGTCACGATGGTTGTGGTCGCACTTTCTTTGTCTATCCAAGAAATCAAAGTCCAAGTCATGCCACCGTACCTCGCAAAACATGTTCGAGATGAGGAAAGAAGCAAGAGAGGACAGAAGGTGTACAAGTATCTGAAATAAATGATCATATCGTATGCAAAAGAGGTTGTTCGTGACCAGTGTGGTGAGCCCAAGTTTACCCTCGTTGAAGAGGTTGTTTGGATTGAGGCATGCCCAAGTTTACCCTCAAGGAACCACAAAGACTTTGCATGAGGATTTGATGCAACAAGCTCATCTTTTTATCGACATCGATGAGTTCCGGTGAGGGGAGGATACTAGCAGCAAGAAGCAGCCTCACTCGTGAACAGTGTGTGGAGCCCTTTAAGGCACCACAACGAAGAAAAAAAAAGCCATGTAGGGAGCTTGTCCATGCTAGAGAGTGTCCGGTGAGGCGACGTCGGTGGCGGAGAGCATCGATGTGTGAAGGAGAGTGACATGGCGGGGAAGGTCATAATTCACAAAGAAATGGGGGAAGCCTGTCGACGATTTCACAAAGGAGAAAAGGGGGGCTCCTCGAGCATCTGGAGGAAGCTAACTACCGACCAGGGTTTCGCCGACTGTAGCACCGATACTCAATGGAGGAAGGAGGAGAGTGGCGCCGAATTTCAACCTTAGACATCAAGTGAAGAAAATGATCGGAAGAGGCTTCCTCTTATGGGTGAGAAATGGGCAAAAGGGAGAAAAAAGGTTTTATAAAATTAATTTTAATTTTAATTCATATACATTGGTGTGCTTGCAATTCGTTTGAGAAAGAAACCAATGAAACCTCAACATTATGAGTATCTTTCCTAGGTAAAATCGATATTTCGGATGCGCTCTCATGGTTTGTTTTGTCATCCGAGATCATCTTGGACAACTTTATCGACGATCGAGCCAATTTGCTCAAGATTCGCGTGCGACGTTGCGAATGTGATCCTTTGGCCTTATTGAAACTGTATAACAAGCAAAATGTTGTCTGACTTTCCCCTACTTTCCCCTAAGCAAGAGCTAACATAACTATCGCGACAGTGTGCCCCTCAACACGCAACAAACGATTTCAATAAAGGATGTCTTGAGCTCTGAGAAGCTAGGTATGCATGAAATTTAATCCCAAATCATTCAAGCGGACATACAACACACGTGACATCAAAAGATGATGCCAACAAGATGCTCTACTTATAGCAAATAAAAAGAAAGAAATATAATATTATATTTTTACCCATGCTTTAAGGAGGGTAGCATGACTTATTTAATCTTTTGTGTTCATTAATAATATATGGCACCTCGTCGATAGTAGGATCTGGGCTTCGATCGGCAGCCGGCAGAAAAAGTGGTAGGGTGAAGCAGGTGGGTAGAGCAGTGAGGTGAAATTAGGCTGAGTTAACTTAGGCCGGGAGGAATTGGTTTGAGTGGAATTGGGCCGGATGAAATTAGACAGGGTGGACTTAGGTTGGCTTAAAGAAGGCCAGTTGGGTGGGTGTCCGAACAAGTAGGGCTGACCGGTTGAGTGGTTGGTACGATCACCATAAGCGAGCTTTCGAGTGTCTCTCTTGTCTTTTATTCAGTGCAAAATCTTCAAATCATTTTTTATCCTACAACCAGAAAAAAAAATAACTATTAATCATGAACGAAGAAATAAAAAAAAATTGCTCCAAGATTGACTTAATTTGTAATATTCTCCTTAATTTGTTCTACTTATTTTGTTTTGGGGCACTACGTGATGCATTATTCCCTTAATTCCCAAAATTCTACAAATGCAAGCCTCCGCTTGATTAAATAACTGAGCAAGCACATGCGCACGATATAAACAAACGCCCTATACTTCTAGCGTGTCTCTTCGACTGCTAGCCAATAAGATTATTTTAGTCATAAATTCAGAACCTATGAAAAACTTCAAATTTTAAAGAAAGCTATACTATTTTTTTCCTGCTAAAAGTTAAGTGTTAAATGTTTTAAGGATGTAAAGTCTAGTACTATTTGTGAGTACATATAACTCAGAATAATCCATTGTTGTAGAGAAGATGTCATAAATAGAGAGAGAGATCGGCCAAAATCTCAATAAGGAACCTTAGAAAATGCATTAAATTATTATCTCCAATCAATAGGAGAAATGTGGCCTAGCAGAGGTTCCCTAAATTCTAAGGTTCTGCCACTTCCACAAGTGGGTTGATTTATGCAAGGAAAAAAATATAAACCTTTCTTGAATAATGCATATCACATTAAAGAAAAGAAAAGAAGTTACAAAAAAAAATAGAATACAAAAAACATGTCTTTAGGCTTGGTTAAAATGAGTCATATCATCTTGGAGGATGACAAAATGCTCCGAGGATTCAGACATCACAAACAATAAAAACTGTGAGAGGCCTCTTTGGTCACCAAAATGAGCGGCTCGACTGAGTTTCCGACGAACAAAATGAAAAATAATCGTTTTATAAAGAGCAAAAAAAGTACAAGAACTACCTTGTTCCAGGTTATCCTTCCAACTTGGTTGCTTCATAGACTCGTGTAAATAGATCATATTAATTACTGCTATCACCCTCCACAAGAATTGCGTTAGCCTCCAATATACACGGCTGCCAATAAAAATAAGAAGTTTCTAGTATAACAGTATATGCATATACCCTAAATCATTCACATATCTATGGCCTAAACTTCAATTTTTACAAACATACCAGTTTAATTATATATGAAAAGGTGTATTTCACTTTTGAAAAGATTAAATGATAATATTTTTATTGTGATATGAATGATTCAGATGATATAAATATAAAGTATAAATTTTAGGTGTTAGATATGTAAATACATAAGAATTAGATGGTATGTATGTAAAAACATAAGAAAAAACAAAAATGAAAGAATCGATATGGTTCGCCATTTTTTCTGTTATATTCCATTTTGGTTCAGCCCAAGTGTGAAGAATATTGTGTAGGCGTACTTTATGTCAATCAGCTCGTGGCTATTTGTGCAAATTTGCACAAACAATATTTTATATTCAAATTTTTATATTTTTGCAAGGGCAAGAAGGAAGTCTAATTTTAAAATTTCTTATCCATATGAATAATTATTGGAAAATCTTTTTAGGTGATCTTTAACTTGGTGGAAAGATAAAATTGCTCTTTGACTCGCATGGGCTCAAAATGTGAAGAAAATATTGCGTTTGGAGTCCAGACGAAAGCTGTGTCCTGACAATAGACGCAATTTACCCAGAAATCTTTCTTTTTTTTTTCATCCGGGTGTATCGCATATGTTGTCCGGACACAAGCTACTCTGGACTTAATTTTTTTTCTAAAATGTGGCATCTCATCATATAAAGGTTTATCACAAATGTACTCATGATGCGGTTCGTATAAAGCTAAAAGAAAGATGAGGCAAGAGAAAAGAAGAAGAAGAAGAAAGTGGATCATAAGCATGAAGAAAGCTAAGTGATTCAAAACATATTTCTCAATATATTTAATACATAACGTGCCCACTTATTTATAAGTCGGGGCAAGACACTACAACAATTACATGGAAAGTTAAAGTTGATATTTTACACAAGGCATAACTAATATGAAAGCTCTTTTTAAGAGAATCCCTAAGGCCACTTGGGAAAACAGAAGCCGAAGCTTGCGATAGATAGGAGGAGACCTAGCAGCTGAATGGTAAGATGCTGAGAGCTTAGGAATGCAGGTTGGCTCCTTTTACCCCCCTTTCAAACTAATGATCGCTTTTTGTGAGCGTCAGATTGCAAGCACGGTCTTGGTGTACTTTTTTATCGGTAAGGGCTTTGAAAAAATGTCTGCATCTTGGCCTTCAGCGAGAAGAAATTATAAATATATATGATTGAGCTTAATGTGGTCCCAAATGAAGTGACAGTTGACTTGAATGTTTTTAGTGCGGGCAGGAAATACAAGGTTGTGTGCGAGGGCGATTGTAGAGGTGTTGTCATTGTATAGTTTGGTAGATGGGATAGGTTGGTTGGTGTGCTCTTGAACAAGTCACCGAAGCCATAATAGTTCAGTGGTTGAGGTGGCTAGAGTCGGGCACTCTGTTTTGGTGGAGGATTGAGCAATGGTAGGCTATTTTTTTGCAGACTAGAAGATGATATTTGGTCCTAGATATATGCAATAGTCAGCGGTATATTGCTTGTCATTTTATGCTTGTCCAGTCGGAATCTACCTAAGCGTATGAAGAGAAAAAAGTAAGAAATTATCGGTAAGCCATTGTTAGGGGTGCCTTTGAGACCCGAAGGAGGAGTCTTAAGTTTTGATAGAGTAGTGTGGTGGGATTGTGCATGTGTTGGCTTAAATGATTAACAGTGAAGGATATGTCATGTCGGGTGACAATTAAGTATTGTAAAGATATAATTATTTGTCGATATAAGTTGGTGTCGTGCATTGGTGGGGATGGTTCAGTGAGTTGATGAGTGTTTAGAGAGGGGAGAGAATAAATTTTGATTGATGCAGGCTAGTTTTGTGGAGAGGTTCAAGAAGATATATATTTTGATGTAAATGTAGTCGTGTAAGTACTGAATATGTAGTCCCAAAAATTTTGATATATGACCTAATTATTTGATGTTAAACTGCAAGCTGAGTTGATAAATGAGGTTAGTAATGACAGTTTGTGAATTGTCGGTTATTAAAATGCCATCAACATATACTAGTAGTGTTGGCATCAATTTTAGATATCACATGTGTAGCGTGTTCGCTCAATTGGCTCGACATGATCCACTGCTCTTTCATAGCATCCAATAGCTCAGGACACCCATTTGAGACTTCAAGTACGTGTTCGAAGATGAAACCATGGTTTGCGATGGTTCATCCTTACCCAGGAGAATCCACAATTGAGTGGGCTTACTTAGGACATTGGACATGTTTGATGTCCATACCTGTGTTTAGAGGTCCCACAGTATCCATTCGGAGCACACACATAGGTAGCATTAATGGGGAGCATGCAATGATTTCTACTAACCTTTTTTTTATAGGTGTCATTTAGCTCCCCCGATAAAAAGATGCGACTCATTATATGTTGCATATTTGTCAACTTCCCACTAACATTGTTTTCATGTAGGTCGAGTCATTTTTACTTTTTCTGATGTACTTTTTAGAGTCCTAGGAAGAGCCTGTATTAGAGATAAGGTATGTGTACGTATTCCGAGGCACCAGCCTAGCGGAACCACGTCACGGGAACCAAGATTTGCAAACTTGTGTCCCGTACCATAGCTCTAAATCTCTTTTATTTATAGAATTTTGACCAGATGTATACTTATGCAGTATCCAACTGACTTTTTAATTTTTGGGATATATTGTCGATCCAACGTCACTGGCCTTTTATTATTTCATATTTGGCTTGTTCGTTATCCTTCTTTCAAGTTTGCATGCTTGAATTGTTTTCTCCTATTTCATTCTGGTTGATTTGTGATACTAAGAAAGTTTTAATTTAGGTTCTTTAGGACCTTCAATTTATAAATGTTTTCATAAAAATTTTAATAAATTTTCAAGATAGATTAAATTTTACGATCAAATTCAGTATTTTTCAAAAATTGCTCTTACTTTTCTGCATGGGCTTCAGGTCTGTTTTAAAATGGGTTGCATGACATGACTCTCATCCAAGTCATATAATTAAGCCTCCAAATTATCTAAGGATCGCTTTAGCTAGCTGCATCATATGCATTTCCCGAGAAGAAGCTCTCGTACTTCTTCAATATGACTGGCCTGACATAAATTTCTACTTAGATGGATGTCTAATGTGTTTAGGTTATTAGAAAGCTCCTGAAGCAAGCGAGTATAAGCCCTTTTGTCAAGAGTGTCTCCAGCTTTGTAACTGAACCTCCCTTTCTTCTTCTTTTCCAGCGGTACCCCTACCACTTCGATGGGTATAAGTCCCACCACTTAGAGCTACGCCTGATAGTCATAGGATAGAGTTTCGTTCCTTTGACCTTAGGGCTACGGAGGTCCCCATCAACGACACAATTTAAGGATTTCTGATTAGGGATCTTTGGACATATTGGGTCGACTATCTTCACAACTAGGTAAACTTAGGGTATGTTTGGGATAGTTGCAGCTTATTGAATAATCTGCTGATAGGCTGGGTGCGGTAGCTACTAAAAATTTTTTTTTTTTTTGGAAAAGTCAGTTCGAAGTCAGAAAGCTGCCACCACACCTAGACAGGTGCGGTGTGAAAATGCTGTTTTCAGCATTTTGAAAACGCATAAGCTGTCAAAACGCAGTTTACCCAAACAAGCAGGTGCATTTTTAAAATGCCACCGCACCAAATAAGCTGCTCCAAATAGACCCTTAGGGTCATAGTGGCTTGGGATGAAGGGTTCGTGATACCTCGACCCGACTACCTTTGCCTTCTAGGGATTACTCATCTCTTCTTTTGACCACCCCTTTTTAGGCATATATCTCATTTTGTCTTCATTGGTATCATCTTGACGACTTAATTTCCGATGAGCTATTTCTTTTTTGGGATGCAACAATTTGTCCTCTGTTCTTATGGCCCAGATGTGCTTTGACATATTGGGATTCTTTGTCTAGATGACTTGGTTGTTTTGTATACTCCATATGTCATTGAGTCTGTTATCCATGTGGGATCATGAGAGGTTCACTCTCCACTTCATGACATAACAAAGCTTTGAAAGCATCAGAGCATTCCCTTACAAAATAACTGCCCTTTGATAGCCTTTATCATTATCATGTTAGCAAAATTCATTGGATCAAGAGTATTCTATATAACTAACTAAGTGAGATATGTCTCCTTAGGAGCACCCTAGACACCAGAATAGGCAAACACACCCAATTTTCTGGTTGTTGGTGGCTAGTTATATGAGATGAAATATTATATTTAAAATGAGTTTTATAAATTTTATCACTCAACATTTACGACAATTAAATACTATTCACTATGTATAAGCGTAAGTGCACGCATCACTCAAGTAATATATGATTTTTCTTAAACCCAGAGTATCAAACCCACAGAGAAAGCCGTTAATTTTAAACAACTTCAGAAAGTTCTAGCCGATTTCAAAAAGTCCTAGCTTGGAAATTTAGTTGTTGTAAAATGTGTTAGGGGATTCTACTAAACTACTTCCACCCTTCTAAGTTCCTAATAAGCTAAATACACTAAGCTAAATTAAGCAGAAAGTTCAAGCTAATTAGAGGTTCCCTTCCCTTATAATTAAACTAGTAGCTAGTGTAGGCGTAAATCAACTAGAATTTTTAAATAAACATGTGAAAAATAAGAGCATATATCTTCTTTACCCTCTTCAAAGTGCATAAAGAAGTTAGGTAAACCTAGTTTCAATTCTTTAAACCCTAGATTACATTCGTTACCATTATATCTTATCACCTAGAGTCAGCAAATCACACCCTCAATTGGGCTAACCTAGCTTTAATTTATTAAATCCTAGATCAAATTGGTTAGGATTATAGCCTATCACCTTAGAGTCCCAAATTTACACCCATTACAATTCATCTCCTAATCTATTTGCACTAATATGAGGATTATTTTTCATTCACCCATAGGTTAGTATGATATTCACAAGTTTTTTGAAGCCATAGCCTTCCCGAATCATTATGGGTTCACAATGATTTTTAACTTCACAAACAACCAATTTAAAAAGTCAATTAATTTCAGTTGAAATACCATCACATTCCATAAAGTAACATGACTCTACTTTAATTTAAACCCTACATATGCTGCTAATCCATTACAAGAGGAAGGAGAAAAGAAATTACTCAAATTGCATGAAGAAAACAACAAAGCACATCATCTTATATCACATTAAATTCAAATACTATGAATAATTTGATACAAGATAATGTAAATACAATATATTTATCTTCATCTCTGAGAAATGAAGAACTCCACCCCAAAGTGTTCTCTTTGCAATCTTGCAACAATTCCTAACACCTCTCACAAAAATTAAAGTAAAAATAGGAAAAACAAATGAAAATTTCTCACTTTGTCTTCAATTCCATGCAATGCTTAATGCTTCCTTAACTTCTCTTATGTTATTTTCTCATTTTTGCCATGAATCCTCCAATAAAAAACTCCAAATTATGTAAAAAACTATTGGAAAAACCGTCCAAATAGTTTTGGAGCCTAGGCACTCAACTGTGGCGCCTTTTCCCCATTCCCACTATCGACTGACATTTTGAATTGGCTCCTAGGCGCCAATATGTGGAGCTTAAGCACCAGAGTCTCTGGATTCTGACTCTTATGTGCTAAAAGCTGGCGCCTAGGCGTCGGTTCATATGCCAACTCATTGCCCCAAATTGCTCCTTTTTGCTCTGTTTTCACTCCAGTTCGCTTCATTTCTTCACCTGTTGTACCTGTAACTAAAAACATGAAAATATCTTCCTTTAAAGTGAAATTTCATTCAAAAATATATGTTAAATGTAAAGGAAATTAAGCATGCTAAAGACATATCAGTGGTCAAGGGAGCTTGGTGGCTACACATGCTGAAAGTTATCATCAGATCTTCAATACTGTGTCATACATTTCAATTGTATTTGGGATATAATGTTAGCAAACAAGGGAAGTCGACAATGATCTATGATGACCAAAGGGCAGTGGTCGATAGTGATCAGAAGCTACGAAGACCAAAAAATATTGTCATGTCTTTAGTCAATAAAAAGTTTTGGAATTTCTTCTCTTCTCCTCCCCCCACACCCCCCTAAAGTGAAAAGAGAGAGAGAGAGAGAGAGAGAGTGAGTCTATTTATAAGTTCTAGGGAAATGATATTTGGACCTTTGGTAAATAAATTCCTCAACCACCTCATTAGAAGACTCATATTGATCACCTTTTATCATAGAGGTTCTTTCAATGATTTGAATGCTTTAAAGACCTCAAAATAGAGCGATCTTAAACTTGTTAAATTCCACTCATTGAGGCACTCAATTTAAATATAAATATAATTTGGAGTTCTCTTGGCCATTCAAATGATGATCCAAAATTTCTAAAGCTACTTTAATGACTTAATTTGGGCTTGATTTGACTTGGATCGAGCCAATTATGGTATCAACAAAATCTTCTTATCGAGGCAATCAACATGATTATAAGCTTGTTGAAATCATGACCTTGGATGCTCTTGAAATTGAATATGAAACCTTTATTGCTTTAAAAAAATGCATCAAGATTTGTGCTAGTTGATAAAAATTTATTGATGACGCATTAATAAGGATAAAAAATTCTT
>JXCR01006781.1:0-10170 GCA_002079205.1 Phalaenopsis hybrid cultivar
GAAAACCAACCTCTATTCCTGATGTGCAATAAATAATGTCATTTTGTATGTACTTAACTCCCAAAATTCTAATGAACCAAGCTCATACCTATGTTTCCTATAAACAGGAATTATAGCATGCCATTTTGTATGTTAAGCATCAGCACATAAACATAAACATATAGATACTAGCTCATACCTACGTTTCCTATTAATTGAAGCTCATAAACATCAGCACATAAACGTGAAAAACAGGAGGTAATACTAGCTCATAAAGCTTTGATGCTATACCCATTGCCCAATCCTATAAACAAGAATTAATTGCAGCCCGTAAACAAGAGATAAGAACATAGATTCCTCTCATAGATACTTCTAAAGCCTAGCAAAAATTGAAACAAAAAATTTGGGAGTTAGCTTTAAGGATACAGGAAAAATCAAGACCAAAATTCTGGAGTTATCAAAATGCATTCTCCACACTTTTCTTCACGCCTACCAAATATGGATTCCTCTCATAGAAAATTCTAAAGCCCAGCAAAAATTTGTTGTTAGCTTTAAAGAAACAGAAAAAATCAAAACCAAATTCCAAGAGAACTCAAAATGCATTCTGCACACATTTTTTCATGCCTAGCAAAATAATGAAAGGAAATCATGAAACCGTAAAGATCCTTTCAGCGACCTTTGAATTGAGAAGGAAGAAGATGAAAGCCCTTGCTCTTCCTTTAAGGAAGCAAAAAAAACAAAGAACAGTGAGGTTTGACCGTTCACGCCCAGCAAATAAGGTGAGGTAAAGCATACCTTACGAATCAGAAAGAGAAATCGAAAGGAACACGGTCTGATCTCCTCTAGGGTGTAGAAATTCGATCGTAGGAAATGAACCAGGGAGGGAGAGCGCGAGGGGTATCTAGAGCAGAGATGATAGCCGAACGCGGGACGCGGGTCTTGACCCGTGTTGAAGCCCTTAAGAAATCCAGCGAAGCGGAACGCAGTGCGATCATAATAATCCGGGCGAACGTTCACCCAAACACTCCGACGACGTTTTTAAAACGCCGCCGCACCTAAATAATCTGCCCCAAACGGGCCCTTAGTCTATTTCTAATCTAGTACTTTCAGGTCTTAGTTTTAGAATTTTTGAAAAGATTAATTTCCTAAATTCACTAATTTACTCTAAAATTATAGTGAACTAAATTAAATAAAAAAAATTAAGCTAAGGAGACTGGTTAAATTTTCCGAAGCTCTTATATAATTAAAATCCCATTCCTCTTGCAATGAGATCATATTAAGTGTAGGAATCAAATAATTAAAAGTTAAAAAATGTAGTTTGTGAAAAATAGAATCATACATTTTTCCTTACCCTCTCTCGAGTGCATAAAGAATATTGGATAATCTAAGGTAATGTTCCAAATTTTCTTAGGTAATGTTGGGAAGGTTCAAGCCTCTCACTTCCATATTACCCACTATGTCTTCTCTATAGGACTAACTGATCCTAAGGTTTCAAATTCTAGAGCAAATTGACAGAAATCTAGTATGTCACCCTAGAAACATCAATTCTACACCCATCAAAACTTATCTTCCTCTCTATTGCATTAACCAATGGATTACCTTCTCACCCATAAAATTACTGTGATTCTAACTAGTTGAGGAACACATAGCCCTCGTGGGTCATTATGGGTTCACAACAAATTTTAACATACCAATTAATCAGATCGAATAAATAAATTAAGTACGAAGTAATGAATCATCAAAATTATGGGATACGAGAAATCTTAAACAAATCAAATCCTACACTTGATTAAATCTCATCACAAAAAGAAAAAGTAAAGAAAATTACTCACTAAGCTTGGAGAATATACTTAGATTCTTCATTGTAAATGACATTGAAATCACACAACTATACTGTAATAATTCAAAGTAAACACAAAAAGAGTCTAAATCCTATCTTTATAGAAAATTTCACGCCCTCCTTGCACAGCAAATAACAATGCCTTATACTTCTTATAAAGTTCCAAAAGTCATCAACACTCCAAAAGACACTTCACCTTTTCACACACACACACACACACACACACGCGCCTCCTCCCTTCTTCTGCCCCCAAAATGGTCTTTTTGGGCGTCAAATGACTCTGTTTAATTCAAGCACAAAATAGCTTAAGAGTCACTTCAGGTGTCCTTTCAATATTTTTTAAATTCATTGCATTTTCTAGAAAAATGTCGTTTCTAGCATCTAGGCGCCAGAATATGGCACTAATCTGGCGCCTAGGTGTCAGGTCATTTTTTCCCTTTGCTTAAATTGCCTTCAAATTGCTCCATTTTTGCTCCATGTTCTCTAAAACTCCATCTCTTATACCTGAAACTAAAAACATGAGAAATACATTCCATTAAAGCGCAATATCACTAAAATTAGCATAAAATATATAAAAAAATTGCTGATTTTTAGGCCTATAAATTCCCCAAACTTAAACGTTACTTGTCCTCAAGTTACACTACAACTTTAAAAATATGTTGATTTGTGTTAGAGGGTTTCTTTAGGATGACCTAAAAATTTTTTCTAGAAATGTTATATCCAACTTAGAAGAATTCCCAATAAATTAGATGATATCTACGGTATCAGAATATTTAGTATTAAATTTAGGAATCATGATTTTGTTTTTAATTAAAAATTAATTGATTTTTTTTTTCAAACTTTGGATTCTTAGAAAAATATTAATTTCAAAGTTTATGAATTCTATTTTGAAAATAATTTTATTAATACTTTTTGAAATTAAGCTTAGGATTAATCCTAATTTTTCTTCCTTAGAAAGACAACTAATTATAAGCTTCTCCCAACATATTTTCTTTTTTACTTTTCTTTTCCTTTTCTTTTTCTTTTGTTTTTCTTTTGTTTTTCTTTTTTTTTTTTCCTATTCTTTTAGGATATTTCTAATCCTTATTCTTGTATGTGAGGATTATTATATTTGGAAAGACTTTTAATGATTTTGAATTTCACTATCTTTTATCTAAAGTTAAAAACTTATTTTATATCCTTAACTTAAACTATAGTGTTAGAAAATGAATTTTTAATAGAGATAAAATTCTTTAAAAAGTATTACTCTAATAATCCTTAATTTTTCAAAAGTTTAAGTTTTTCTACTATAGATATTGAAATCATTTCCCTACTATTTTCCAATAAACAACTTAACTTTAGTTTCATCCTTTTTTACTAAAGTCTTTACTAAGATTTCCTATTGCATTCCTATAATTAAATATTTAGTAATCTTAAGATAATTCCACGTAACAAAAAATTATTTTTCAAATAAAGTTTATTTTTAGTTTCTTTTAGGACAAGTAAAGTTTAACTTTAAAATTTATTTTTCTTTCTCCCCCCAAACTTGAATTTTAAATATTTTACATTCAATTCCATTAAATGTAGCAGAAAGAAAAAGTAAAAGCTGATTCTACTAGCTACAACAACATCCTATCAAATTTATATACATGCATAACTAGGATAGAATTACTGCTGGAGAAAATAAATCTAGCCTAAAACAAGCTTGGAATAATATTAAACTAAAATGAGGTATACAAGTAGTACAGGTACCAAATATAATAGTAGACATCTATAATTTTCAGGTTTGCAAGTTAATAAAAAGAATTGCTATATAATATATAAGGCATGAATATAAATATAAGTCTGTCTAGCACAAACAATGCTAACATTCATTTCATAAAAGTAAAGATATAAGCATAGTTCACTACACGATCACAATATCACTCCCACAACACACATATATCAATCTAACTCAAATAAATAAAGACTAAGACACCTAAACATCAGAGTTCGACACATAAGCGAAAACATCTTCTCATTGACAATCACACCAACAAAGATAATCATGGGGTGCCTCCCACAAAGCTTTTTTTTAACATCGCTAGCCTGACAAAGGATCCCTCCCGGGTCAAAAATCCATTTAAGTAATCTTTGATCAATCTCCCAATCTTTTTCAAATCCTAGGATTCCTACTAAAATTTCGAATTTTAGTTTTTCTATCATCTTTTCTTTTTCAGATTAGTTTAGATTGGTGTTCTTCATGTTTCTCTTTAGATCCAATATTCTCTTAATGATTTTTGCAATTTACATATTAATATCATCCTATAACAAATGGATCTCTATATGTTAATTCAAGCTCTCCAAAATTTGGGATCAGATTCTCTCAAGATGATTCAAATTCTAAATAAAATTCTATTAGGTTACTCTTTTATCTCAAGTTATTTTTTAACTCTTCCCCTTTTGGCTGAGCAAATGGTGGAGGTGGTCTATCTATATTTATCTTAGTTGATGAAATAGGTTTTTCTAATTCCTTAAGAATTTATTCCTTTAGTCTTTTAATCTCCTTTTTCTCTTTTCTCAACTCAACATTCTTTTGAACCATATCCTCTAATTCTTTTCCATTTCTTAGTTGAATTGCTTTATCTTGCCCATCGTTCTTCTCCTTAGGGTTTTTCTTAGGGTCACTGGGTAAAAACTTTGGAAGATGATTGTTAATTGAATTAACAAACAACTCCAGCTGGTTTTTTATATTCTTTATTGCAACCCTTTGACTTCCCAGCCGAATCTCCATTGAATAACAACCTCTTCTGATAATAACTCCTTCTCATTCTGTGAGTTGAAGTTAAATATTTGAGGAAAAGAAAGTTCAACTTTAAAATTGTCGTGATTATTCCAATTACATGTTTGGTTAAATTGATTATCTCCACACAATTGGTTTCTTCATCCAAAATTGTTATTCTAGTTAAAGTTGGACTGATTCTCCCAACATGGATTGTAATAATCGAAATAAGAATTGTGTATCTCAGGGTTAGTTTCAAAATAGTTAGTCTCAATCAATTGTCCAAATGAATTATCCTTAGTAGGGGGGTTGGGGATGGGAGGGGCATCCTTGAGGATAACTTTCTACATAATGATCTAACTTTCTCATAATATCTGCAGCCTAAAAATCTAAAATAGTCAGCATATCAATTTCATGATAATTCATTATACTCTTGGGGTTTAGTGCATTGAAGCTACTAGCATCATAATCGAAATCTGAATATTCATTATCTAGTTGATCTGCTATTTCAATAATAAATTCATGTAGTCTTCCTGATTCATAATCCTCCTAACAGTTCTCTCCAGTTATGATTTGTAAGGTTCAAGGTCTACAGCTCCTGAACTACACATAAAAATCTAAGGACTTAACTAATAGGACAGATATCCAGTACTTTAAGCACTTAAAAATATTTTTAGTAATTTGAATTTTCTTTAAACACACTAAATAATAACACTACAATTTCTAAATCTAAGTCTTACAGGTTCAACTAAAATTATCTAAAAGTTCATGTCGTAGTTTCCCCAGCAATGACGCCAAAAACTTGACTAGACCCGCAATTACACAGTAATTTAGTTTCCTGGCAAAAAACTTGGCCTAGTTTTTTTAGGCAGTTAGTGTGAAAAATGGATATGTTATAGAATTTAGAATTGATTTATATTTTGCAGACTAGGGGTTCTACGCAATTATACGTATCGTTTCAACTAATATAAGGCTTTCTTTAAATACCTCAGTATCGATCCCACAGGGAAGCGAGATAAGAAATCCCTTAGGCTAATTCAAATCTACTACTATCAGGTCTTAGTTTTGGAATTTTAAAACAGTTTGATTTTCTTAAATTCACTAATTTACTCTAAACTTAAAGTTAACAAAATTAAATTAAAAACGCTAATCTAGGGAGACTGGTTAAATTTTGGGAAGTTCTTCTATAATCAAAATCTTTTTCCCTTTACAATGAGATCTTAATTAGTGTAGGAATCAAATGTTTAAAAGTTAACAAATATAGTTTTGCGACAAATAGTAACATACCTATTCTTTACCCTCTCCCGAGTGTATAAAGAACATTGGTTAATCTAAAATAAAGTTTTGAATTCTCTCAAGAAATGATGGGTAAGTTCTCGCCTTTCATTTCTAGATTACCCACTATGCCCTCTCTATATGACTAACCGGCTCTATGGTTCCAAACTCTAGACCAAATTGGTAGGAATCTAGTTTGTCACCCTAAAAACAAAAATTCTACGCCCACCAAAACTTATCTCCCTATTTATTTGCACTAACCCATTGATTACCTTCTCACCCATGAAATTAATGTAATTATTACTAGTTGAGGAACACATAGCCTTCTCGGGCCATTATGAATTCACAAAAAATTTTAGCATACCAATTGATCAGATCTAATATGTAGATTAAGTGTGAAGTAATGAATCATCACATGTATGGAGTACGAGAAATCTTATACAAATCAAATCCTACACATGATTAAATCTTATCACAATGAGAAAGAGTAAGGAAAACTACTCACTAAGCATGGAGAAAATACTTGGATTCTTCATTGCAAATGACATTGAAATCACACAACTATATTGCAATAATTTAAAGAAAATACAAAAAAACTCCAAGACCTATCTTTATAGAAGATTTCACGCCCTCTTTGCATAGTAAATAGCAATCCCTTACACTTCTTCCAAAGTCCCAAAAGTCACCAACACATAGAAAAACACTTAACCCTTTCACACACACACTCACACCTCCTCCCTTCTTCTACCCCCAAAAAGGCCCCTTTTGGGCGCCAAAAGACTCTCTTTAAATAATCCACAAAATCTCCCAAGATTCACTTTATGTGCCCCTTCAAAATTGTCCAAATCCATTGCACTTTCTAGAAGAAAACCATTTCTGATGCCTAAGCACCAGAATGTGGCGCCATGGTGCCATAAATGGGTCCTAGATGCCAGAATATGGTGCCAAGTTATTTTTGACCCTTGCTCAAATTGCCATCAAGTTGCTTCTTTTTTGCTCCATTTTCTCCAAAACTCCATCTCTTGAATGCATTAAACATGACAAATTAACTAAATTTAATCTAAACTGATTTTTTTTTCATGTAAGTTGTTTTAGTGCTTGCCTAATCACATTTAATTAATATAACTTGAAATAAATTAGAATAATTGATATCAATGATGTCGTTCAACTAGCCATAATAAAAGAAATTACCAGCTTCCGTAGTATTAACAATGCCATAATTTTGATATCTTTTTTTTATCGTCGTATGCTTTGGTATACTCATTTATAAAATATTCTTTGTCTTTATGAGCAAGTTTGTTAAGGTCCTTTGCAAGTGTGTCTCTTTTGTTGCTCGTCAGCAATAAAAGCTTCTATATTAGAGATGATATTATCACAATGTCAAGGAACATTTCAATGAACATGAATTAAGGATATGTCATCTAAGGAAAATGATGTTATCTAACCCAATGAAATACATCAACTACAAAATTTATAATATATTTTTTCTTCATCTAATATTCCCACAGACATATGGGTTCTTTGAAACCCCTCCAAATATCTTGAACAAAAACGTGTACTCTCCTCAACTATATATCTCTCTGCAATTGAGCCCTCAGCTACAAATTTCTTCTTAAAGATTGACGCAAAGCAAATAGACTAGACCTAAAAGCTCATGAGCTAATGATGCAACCATTCTTCTTTTCAAATAAGATACCTTCGGTGATCTCATTGTGCACTGCCCCTGAATTTTTCTGATCAATGCCATCGACATTGGTGGAAGATGAAACTTCAGCGTCGTAAAAACAACCAACAGATAAGCCACTCTCCTTAGCGAGTTTCATCTTCTCGAGTGACAAGTTGTTCTCTTTTAATGTCTTACTCATATTAAAGAGTAAATTGTCACGATCAAAAGTAATCATTTTCATTTTTAGCTTCTGCACTCAATAACAAATAGAAATAAATATATTTAGCATGCAAAAAATATCGTAGCTCTCTGATCTAAAAGTACAAAAAATCATAAATACTCAATATATTCACCGTTCAACCGCGACAATCAAACTTTGAAGAGAGTTATATTTCTCTATCTCATTGAGAATTGTGCAACCATTTGTCTGCCGTATAAAATATTTATGCATAGAAAAAAATGTACAGCATACATTCACACTTATAACTCATAATTTAATTTTAAAATCAAGCACCTAAAACATCACATCATCTTCGGAGCTAATTGACCGATGTAATAAAACATAATTAGGATCTGTCAAATTGCAAACTACATCAAATATAAGCTTAGACCTATCTCTTCTCCTAACTTTGAAAATCAAGTAATCTCTATTTTGCTAGTTCTCAATAAAAAATTATGGCAAGCACGCCACTTTACTTTCAGCAACACCTCCGAAATTCCTCTTGGTCTCCTTCGTTGTAGTAAAGTTTGATTGCTTACTCTTAACTGACAATGACAATATTTTGATGTCATAATCTGCATACATGTTCATCAACTGATGTAATTGATGCTCCGTATGAGTGTGACGATCTGGGGCTTTGTAGTTACACTATAAATATCACACCAGGTAAGTGTTGGGCATCCAAAATACTTGCCACTTACTCTTCCAAAAAATCCTATTTAACTTCATGCATGATGTGTCACTCTACATTGCCTTGCTTCTTTATATAGATTATGTAAGCTAAATTTCCATTATAGGAGCATAAATAACCGTAGTGTGTAAAGTAGGAGTGCTCAAAAAGCAAGGTTGAAATCTCTAGAAAGATTTCCAGGAGATTTCCAGACAATCAAAGTGGTACAATTTGAGTCAAAGTGGTCTACAATTACTATAATGGCGTTTCTTAATTAACTTGAGTTGGGCTTCAAGTTCATTTTTGTTTTTCAGCGAGAATGAGAGACACTAACACGGGTTTTGAAATACATTAAATTCTTGAAATTCTAGAATATCATTTAAAGTCTTGAAATTCATTGCAGTCTTGTAATACATTGGGTAGAATGTACAAAAAAAAAATGAAAAAAAATACAAATATTACTGCTCAAGAAATGGAGAAACTTAAGATTGGTACTAACTCTTGCAGCATTCCAAAATCTATTCCCTATGAAAAATTAGAGATCATATTTTGTCCATGAAAGTACCTCCTCGACTGACTGAATACATCATCTTCATTTTTTAGATTGTTGTGTGGTATAAGATATTCAAACAACTTCTCATCTGAAAGAATGAGCTATCTTGCGAAACACACTGTTCTATCTCAGTTGGAACTGAAACCAGCACCAATTAATCATTATCTGGATTTTCCAGCATTCCCAATGAGGTGATATAAGGCTCCATTAGCAACTTGGATGGATCATTCATAACGACTTCACTGGATATGAGACTGATGTTCACTGTGCACCCCAATTCAGCCATTTTCTGTGATGAATGAAATTGGTGCAGAAAAAACTTTGTTGAAATATCAAAATAGAGGTTTCTCTGTGCCGTAACAAAAGTATGGGATAAAAAATGCATCATTTAGAAGCTAATCCTTGTTTGCCACGTGGTTGATATAAGTATCCATAGTTTTGCGCTTTTAGGGACACTGACCATTTTGTAGCAATGTAAAATCGACTCCTTTGTTTTTGGAGATATTGAGAGGGAATTCAGCAACAATTTTGATCTGTGATTTTAGGGAGTTATACTTAACTTCTTACATTGATACCACCCAAATCTTTCAGATTACATGAAAAAAACACATATCGTAAGTTCTATTGCATGCAATGGTGTGGCTGCAAAAATGTAATCCTTTTCAGGTGTTAGATATGTAAAAGCATAAGAATAGTGTGGTATGCATGTAAATTTTCCATTTCAAAATTTAGGATCAGCCTAACATTGAAGCCTCTTTCTTTCAGCATCATGCTGTTCTGTCATGTCTTTTGTTTGGTGATGTAGACTGTGCTTCTGTTCATATTTGAGGTCAATTGGATGTAATTAGATTAAGGGAGCTGGAGAGAAAGATATCTCTGATTAAAAACTTAAATATAATCAAAGCTTAAGATCAGTTTCGGAACAGCCTGGGAAAACAATTACAGTGAATGCAAGCTACAGCAGTAATAAGATAGTACATCAGCAAAGCTACATGCATAGCACACAATTCCTATGTATTTACATATTTAAACTTTGCTTTTTAAATTTGTATCACCCAAATTATTCATAAAGCATAAAAATTACCACAATTTTAACTTTTACAAGTGAAATACGCCTTTTTATGCATTATGAATGTGCTCTGTTTGTGAAAGTTGAAGTATAGATGTGTTGACCTCATTTTTGGTGAGGTCTAGTCCTCCTCTTAGGGTTTAGGATCTAGCCTTAGG
>JXCR01006784.1:0-10723 GCA_002079205.1 Phalaenopsis hybrid cultivar
GTCTATCTATATGCTTGTTTTTCTGAGTTTAGTTCTTGTTGTGTTTGCTTTCAGATTTCCTGTGTGGATTACTTGTCCCTTTCGTAAGGTTGTATCCGAGAAGTTGGTGGTGCTCCGGCTGTATCCTACTCTGAGGTGGTGATGTATCATCCATTTTCATCTCTCCTACACCTTCCCTTCTCCTCTCCTTAGTCACTAGCCACTTCGACCCTTTCCCAAACTGCCTCCAGCCCACTTTCCAACCAAGCCATCTACTGTCTAGCCCCTCCAAGTCTGTTGTCCAGCCCTTCAACTCGTTGTTCTGCAGTCAAACTTGTTGCCCAACCCTCCATTATTGTTGGCCTTGCAGTTTTGCACCTTCCCCTCGCTGTCACCAACCTTTCTTTGTTGTTGCCACCCCTGTCAACCATCTTGATCCACCTATCCGACCTCCACCAGCCTTGGGATACACCTTAAAGGTGTTCGCTTGTGTTGTAATTTTCGATTGTGTTGTGTTGTAACCTTCTCTCTGCATTAATAAAAGTTTACTTTTGTGTTTCCCACTACTTATCCTACTAGTTATGATATCACCCAGGCTTATCCAACTTTACTTCGCCTTTTGTTGCACCTAGTTTAGTTAACATTTGCATATCATTTTAGTTTATAAGTTGAACTTCGAAAACTTCAATTGTTGTAATGAATTATTTAGGGTTTAGTTAAATGTAATCATAAATTTGACTTCTACACCTCTTGGCTCCTGCAATATAAAGAGTTAAGGTTCTCATTTTAGAGCTTAATGAAATTTGAAGAATTCATCGTGAAAAGCTCAGCAAACCCTGCGATAGGATCCAACGAACGGCTGCTAAGTACTATGTGTTCTTGATCCAAAAAAAAGTGAAAGAATCAACTCCAAGTCCAGCACAAGGAAAATATCATTTTCCAAGCGGCTTTTTCTTTTCTATTCTGTTCCTTTCTCACAACTGAAAGTTTGATGAAAAATGAAAGCATTCCTCTCCTAAATTTATTTAAGATCAGAAATACATTCCGATGAATAGTTGCTAAGGTATGTGTTCATTATTTATCCAAATTAAGTACAAGGATCACCTCCACGTACCGGAAGAAAACCATCTCAATTTTGATTTTTACCTTTCTCTTCCAGTCACGAGGTTCTCCAAGTCTTCTTATTTATGCTTACTACTTATCAGGGAAGGTTTTACCGTGTTCCTTTTACCAAGGCTTCGCATCACCGATTAAATCCCCTTTTCTTTGTTTTTCTCCTCGGTCCACAAGGTTCAAAATAATGTACAACATATTCATAATATTTTACTAAATTGATGCAATCAAATGGCTTTCTCATGAAAGCTGAAAAATTAATATACCAAAAATGACGCAAAATGGAATCAACGGCTGGAAATTTAACATATTAATTTCAAAAAATACATTGCACTAGTCATGGTAACTGAAAGGCATTGATATGATCAAAAAATAAAATAAATAAATGGAACTATAAGCTGAAAAAAAAAATTAATTATTAATAAATAGCAATTGCCAAAAGCCATATAAATATTTCCCTTCCACGATTCAACATTTTGCATATCAAGACATCCTATTTGTGTAAAAAAAAATATAAAAAAATATAAAAAAAACTGCATAAATTAAATTCTTATAACTCTACTATATAAAAATTCAAACGGCAAAAAAAAAAAATCTGACATGTTTACATACAGTAACAATATTGTTTGAAGAGCTATATCTTTTATGAACTTCGAAACCCTTGCTCCATATAATCCTGACAGGAAAGAATACATTGAAACTAAATTAGAAGCTCTTTCAAAGACATAAGTTAAGATACACACAAAGCTGCATGGCTTCCCAGCAATTTGATCACTTTAACAAACAATTTTTCTCAGCAAAAACATCAGAGTGCTTAAAGTCAGGTATGTTTGAAAATAGCTTGGCAGCACATCCACGAAACTTCACCAAATAAAAAGTCAATTCCAATTAATCAGGTACTATTATGAATAAGAAAAGATGTACAATACAGTTAGTAAAATGTAATATGGACAACAGCTAGAAAAAAATAATGTGAAAGAATGCATAATCCAACTAAAAATTTGAAAACTACGACATCCTTGGATATTGAAATTTCTTTTTTTTTTTATTTTACATTTAAAATTGCTTGATCGAAGACAAGGTGTTATGTATGGATCTACCACCCAGCAGAAAATGAATGTGCGGTGGAAGTAGGAGAAAATAAATGAAAGGAAAGAGAGAGAGAGAAAAAAAGAGAAAACAATGCTACAAATATTCATACCAAATCTTCAAACTGATGATTTTTAACGCTTGAAGCATGCAAAGAAGTGTCTAATCCTTGAAGAACAAATAAAATGCTCAACGTTCAAGGAAGGAGCCATGAAACTTGATTCATTCGATAATCAAAATCGAATTACAATTGGTCATGAAAGAGCTGCTCTAGAATTTTAAAATAGAACACTTAAACTAATGACATACAAAAATGATTTAAGGATATTCAATTTTTTACGGGGTTATATTGAGCAACTTCCATCGTTTGTTTCATTTTATTTATATTTTAATTTGAAACAAAATATCTCGTTACCTTAAATATGTATTATTTTTGTTTTAAGTAAATATTAAATAAGTCAAATTCTAAGGCAAGATAGTACTGGTGGGCAGGCAACGGCCAGCAATGGCAGTAATTACGGTGTTGATCACAATGATGGTGACTTGCAGCCACCAATCAGAAAAATTTTCATTTAAAAAAAATAAACATAAAAACACCTAGAAACACTTAAACGTTATTTTAGGTATTTTCAAAAATAACAAGATTTTTTAAAAAATTAATATTATATATATATATATATATATATGTACACATAAATGTGTATATATAATCAGTTTTTTTAAACAATAGAAAAAATGGTTCCAAGCAAAAAAAGTTTTAGCATATGGTAGAAGAAAATCAATAACAATTTGTAAAAAAATTTGGGAGCTTCTAGGATATCTTTAATAATCAATTTGCAAGAAACTTGAAACTTCATGGGCTCATCTCTCAAAGCCAACAATAGAAGGGTTCCGTCATCAGTAAAAATAGTAGACGAGCCAAATAGTTGGTGATGACAAAAAAAAAAGTTAAACACAACACCTAAAGCAACCACAAAAGCATTATTTGGTGAATCTGCACTAGTCAAGTAACGCGAATGATGCTTAGCTGGACTTTGTTAATGATCAGTCATGCAAGGACCGAAACACAGCCCTGACTCTCATGAGGACAGCAAGGGCAGTCTTAAACTATGAGTGAAATTTTGATACAAAAATATCACTTAAGTGAAGTAACTTGACAATATCTGGCATTTAGATATATAGCACCCAATTCTTATGTATTTACATATCCCAAACCTAAACTTTCATATTTACACACATAGCACTCAAATCTTTAATACCACATCAAAAATAGCTATTTTGCCACCTTTTAAAAGTGAAATCCGCCTTTTCATGCATAATATTAAAGAAATGTGCTATGTATGTAAATATGAACGTTTAGGCGTGGGATATGTAAATGCAAAGGAATTGTGTGCTGTGCATGTAAATTTCCCCATCTTCTTATGAGAGCACAATCAATATAGTACTTGAGGAAGAAGCCAAAATAACTCTGTTTAAGCAACAGGATGCTCTGTGAGGCCTAAGAAAATTACTGAAGTAGAGAAACCTATAACAGAACAGTAATGACTCATGGATTATGAAATAGACATCATTACACCAGTCAACTCCAGGAGTTGATTAAATATGCTTAAACAACCTCATGAAAACATAAGCGCGACTCACGCATGCTTTCTCCTAAAGAAGCCCACTAATGAGAAGATACATCTAAATAAGCAGGAAAACACTCCAGCCCTATATTTCCCCCAGGACGTTCCTCCATATGAATCTTAAAACAGCACAGAAAATTCAGTTCTACAACAGCACTTGCGTAAACACCTAAAGGTATCTACTTGCTCCAAAACATTCATAAGAAAGTAGTTCAAAACTTTCTTTGTACATTCATAACATGGCCTTAAATAGGTACAAAAATACCCTTAGACTCCTTCAATATTTCCTTTTTACTAATAGGACCCTAAATAAGGTCCAATTCTCAACAGTCCCTCAAAAGATGGGCAAAAGATATCCACTAAGCCCATCTTATCACATAACCTAGACAAATCTAATCAACTAAGACCCTTAGAGAGGCGGTCAGCCCCTTGCTCTAAACGGCTACATGACTTAGCTCCAATAGCTTGTTATTCAGCTTTTCCATGACGAAGAATCTATCAATCTCCACATGTTTGGTTCTATCGTGTTGCACCGAGTTGTTGGCAATATTGATTGTTAACTTCTTGTCGCGCCACAACTTCATTTGAGTTCCTTGGTCCACCTTGAGCTCGACCAAAAAGGCTCTTAGTCGCATCATATCAGCAGCTCCTGAGGCCGCCCTGTAATTTGCCTCTGTAGATGGCCTCGGTCTATAGACTATCTCTTGCTCTTCCAAGAGACCAAGTTGCCCCCAACGAACATGAAGTATCCTGAGGTGGATCTTCTATCATCTGCACAACTTGCCCAGTTTGCGTCACAAAAGTCATCAATATCATGCTCATTCTTCCTGAAGATCAACCCCTTCCACGGTGCACTCTTCAGATACCTCAAAATCTGATACACTGCATCCATATGACCCTTCCTTGGATTATGCATATAACGGCTCACCACGCTCATTGCAAAAGAGATGTCAGGTAGAGCGTGACATAGATCAGACGGCCCACCAATTTTTGGTATCTCTCACAATCAACGGTTATCGTGTCTCAGCACTCAACTTGGCATTATGGTCAATTGAAGAGACTGCAAGTTTGCACTCTAATATGCATGTTTCCGTGAGAAAATTTAATGCATACTTTGATACCAGCAACTAGGGAAATCATCGAAAATGAAGCAAACTTTTATTGATACTGAATTAGGGTTACAACACGACATAAACGAAAAAGGGAAATACAATGATATACTAATCTCTGATTAGGAACAGTAGAGAAGATCTGTGACGGTGGTGGCGTCAGCAAAGTAGTAAGAGACCGGGTCAAGATCGGAGGTTGTGAAGGGGGATCAAAGGGGGTGATCTGGGAGACCGGTAAGTAGGTTCAGACGAACGTGGAGTGGTTGGACAGCAGAATTTGCTACAGGGAAAGTGACAGTTCGTGTGGGGATGAAGTCGAGGAAACTAGACAGCAAGGTTATGTTGTTGGGGGAGGGTGGTTGGGTGTTGGGATGATGAAGTACAGAGAGTTGGACAGTAGGTTATGCCGCAGGGAAGGACCGGCTGGGTGTTGGCAGGAAATCTGGGAAGCTGGACATCAAGGTTATGTTGTTAGGAAAGGGCGTCTGGAAAGGGCGGCTGGGAGTTGGGATGAAGTGTGGAAGATACAACACCATCTCGGATCAGAATACAACCCTAGCAAGAGGGAAAGTAACTTCACACAGAAAAACTGAAAGCAAACACAGCAAAACACTAAACCCCGACTATAGAGAAACAATATATATATATATGACTCCCCACAGAAAACAAATGCAAAAGGAAGGAAATCGAGGGCGCGTGGCACTCCTGCCTGTAAGGAACCCGCCCGGTCCAACATTTGTCAGTACTGGTCTCCTCAAGCAAAGCTGGTCTGGGTCAGTCTCCTTAACCCTCGCGTGGACCTGTCCCCTAAACCTGTGTAATACTTTCTCTGGAACAAGACCATCCCTTCAAGTCCACATGTCACTTCAATCCCAAGAAAAAAACCTAAGTTCTACAAGTTCCTTCACAACAAATTCATTGCACAATCTTACCTTTAGTTAAGTAATCTCTACTCATCATCGTCGATGACAATGATGTCATCAACAAATACAAAAAATATAGTTGTGCGACATTCATGTCATCGAAAGAACATATGGTCTATATTGATCTGCTGATATTTCGCGCCCACCATAATCTTTCTAAATTTGTCAAATCATGTTCGAGGAAATTGCATCAAGTCGTACATTGACTTCTTGAGCCTACATATATTGCCCATTGTCTAAATTGTACTGAATTCTCGTAGTATCTCCATATATACCTCCTACAGTAACTCGCCATGAAGAAATGCATTTTTTACATCTAGTTGGTGTAACCTCCACCCACAATTCACTATTAGAGAAACCAGTTTTCTCACTGTGCTGATATTTGCAACCAGTGCAAAGGTTTCATCATAGTCAATGACATGTCTGTTTGTACCCTTTTGCCACGGGTCGTGCTTTGTAACGCTCCACCTTCCTTTCCAATGTTTTGTTTCACTGTGAAGATCTACTTGCACCCAACTGTTTTTTCCCCGCTGGTAGTAGCACTATCTCTCACGTTTGATTTTTATCAAAACCCAAAGTTTTTCATGCATAGCCACTTTTCACTTGGGATCCTAATTAGAGATCTATCAACACTTTCATATAGAGACAGTGTCCAAAGATGCAATAAATATTTCATGTAAAGATGATATGTTAGAATATGAAACATTGCTGTGACAGGTCCTTAAAGTTAACAATGTCAAGTTCTAACCCAAAATGATCAGCAGGATGCCTCGCATTGCTGCGAGAGGTCCTCAAAGTTGGGGGGTTAGAGGAAAAATAAGGAATCATATCACCTGCAGTTCTGAATCAGGAGTGGATGGTGTAGGTGTCTCAAAAATCGAGGAAGATTAGGGCAAGTAACTAGTAGGCCCAAATGGCAAAGTAGGCATCGCTCCCTCATTTTGCTTCCTTCACCGTGTACAAACCCTTAGCACACCATCAGCTTGAATCCCACCAGCTCTCATTTTTTTTTATTTTTCAATTGATTCATCCAACATCACATGACAAGGCATTGTTGCTACATATACCACTCTCTCACCATTGTTACTCACCCCCTTGCCACATATCTTAATTATTTGGCGAACCACCGAAGGTTGGGGTCACCTCTTAGGTGTAGTATGATTCAAATTCTCTAAATAAAACATTTATGCTCACAAACAGCATCTTCTCTATTGGGCACCAGCAAACATATCCTTTATGAGCAGTAGAGTAACCTACGAACACACATTTCACATCTCTGGGATCCACCTTACCGATCGATGGTCTGTTATCCTTCACAAAACATACACATCCAAACAGTTTCAATAGGATGATCTCACTATTATCTCTCTTCAACATCTGACAAGAAGACTATCAATAAAACACCCTCGAGGGTATCCTATTGATCAATTGAGCAGTTGTTCAAACTTTTTGCCTCGTAAGCACTTTGGGACATTTATTACGGTCATCATGTTTCATGTTGTCTCTAGAATGTATTTATTCTTCCTCTTTGCTGCTCCATTTTTTATGTCGGTGTGCATGGGCATGTGGTTTGATGATGTATCTCTTAGGCTTACAAGTATTCCACAAATAGTATACTTTGTCTCATTATCAAACCTCAATACCACTGCACCATATTGAGTTTGAATAATCATGCGGAAGTCTTTGAAGAAAGAAAACACATCACCCTTATTTTTTATCAAATAACACAAAAAAAAGCAATCAATAAAGATTACAAAATATCAGAATGCATCAAGTGAAAAATAGCATAACTTTTATACTCATAACTGATATAAAATCTCTTAGTAGCTTACCAAACTCACAAGCATCATAAAGCAGTTTTTGTTTATTTATTTTTTCATACAAAAAATGGTATAACTGACTCAATAAACTGAAACAAGAATGTCAAATGCATCTATGATGCAGCAACAACACGTCCTCCACACTCCTAAATTTTTTTACTCCATCTCTCTCTAACATGGATGTCAAAGCCGAGTTAACACCCTCCCGGTCCAAGTACAAGAGTCCACAATGTCACGTTCTAGTCACAAGTGTCTGGCTCATCTCTTTTTCTTGGAAGATCATCTTAAAAATATCAAAATAAACAACACATTTTAGTTGGAGAAAAACGACACAAATGGATAAAAGGTTCAATAGAGAAAACATATAATGCAAAACATTGGACAAAAGCATATAATTAGGACCTCTCATTGTACCCTAACTAACTAAAGATTGTGTTGTATCATCAGCAGTTTAGATGTTATCTGGTATTAATAGGGGAGTATAAGAAGAAAACTCTCTAACAGTACCTATCATATATCCAGATGCACCAGCATCTACTATCAATTATGATGATCTTGTGGTAAAAATAGAGGCAAGAGCATGTGTATCACAAGTACATATGTCAGAGTGAGCATAAGTGGCAATGTTACTTATTTATGACACCCGGTTGGAAAAATTTTCATCCCCATCTCATGTTGTTTTCTGCTTCTTCAATAACTCCAAACACCATGATCATCATTGGTAAACACCACACGTATCTCTCCCTCCTCTGCTACCATCAGATTGGTCTGGTAGCCCCATTTTCCACCTTTTCGATCATCACGGCCACCACCCTATCCACGTCCACCCGTCTCTCTCTTTAGGTGGCTTATGAAAAGTCTTGCTAGATGTTCAACTTCACCACAGTTGCAGCACTTGTGAGTCTCCCCTTAAACACCTATCATACCTAAGCTCCAGAAAGCCAAAGTTGATCGTGCATCTTGAAGAAGAGTATAGCTTCATACGACTCTTCTCCAATCTCATTGCAGCAATGGTCTCATCTAGTAAAGAGATAGTAGCCTAAGCTAAGAAAACATATCTCCTATGATCAAACACCAGGCTCAGATGTGTCAAAAACTGCATAGTCTTCATCATTGCAAAGATCTTTCATTTCTTGCACTCCAAATCACCACAGCTCGACATCTGTGAGAAGTGATCAAGATCTGCCCATAGCCGCTCCAACTCTATGGAGTACTCCTGAATCGATCTATCACCCTGGACTACTACCTCTACCTCGCGCTGAATCTGAAACACCCACATGTGGTTCTCAGCTCTAACATAGATCTTTTTCAACTTCGCCAGGATGTCGCTAACCTTTCAAATATCATCTACTGATGAGGCAATCCATGGAATCATCAAATTGAGTATTCAGGTGTAAAGCAAGGCATGTGTGGTCCTCCACTCATCCCTCAACACTAACACTTTTTGACTCGACCCTTATTAGATATCCCTCAAGTCTCTTCCCAACTAGAGCGGTCTCAATCTGACATGATCAACTCAAATATGTGGCTGGTACATCAAGTTTCAGATAGACATGAGGGAGATCTAGCTTCACCTGTGTCAGAGCATGTACTAAGGAGGCGGCTCCCGTTGAGATGCTAGCTCCATGTATGAGTCCGACCAAGACCTTCAGAGTTTCAGTATTTATCTTTCCCATAAACTCCAATCCTTTACCTCCTGCACCATCTCCTCCTAACATCCTCAATCACGAAGATGCAAGTCTAGATCACCTGTGACTTCCTCTATCCCGCACGCAAAACTACACCACCGCAATCTTCTTTTCCACACGAAAATGTCATGTTAATCTTTTTTGTTGCGCAAGACAAAGTCATGCTTTGGTTTTGTGTCGCATGGGTGGTGCGGTGGGTCAAGCATCTCTATTGCTTCCCTCATCATTCCCTCGTCGAAACCAAGGACGGCAGTAGTACAAAGAATCAAGTGGCTTTATCTGCTTCCATCGTCGTTCCCTCGCCAAGAATAGGGACGACGCTTTTGTGACACTTGGGCAACGCGAAGGATCGAGCAACTTTGTATGCTTCGCTCGCCAATGGTTACGGAGACCTCCTCGAGCCAGGCGATGGGAGCAATTTGAGCCTCAATGTCCTTATCTTCTCTTGTGCAAAAAAGAACTGCTATCTTCTTCTCTCCATTTCGTCGGCTATTGCCCAAATCCGTCACAATAGAGTTGGGACAAGTAGCGGAGCTAGGGTTTAGCTTTGATACTAACAAGAGAATAGTTCAAAATTTTCTTTGAACATTCATAACATGGGCTTAAATAGGGTATTACAATGTTTTACAAAGAAACCCCTAGACTCCTTCAATATTTCCTTTTTAGCAATAGAACCCTAAGGAGGTGTTTGGTTGTAAGGAGGATTTAAGTTAAATAAGAGTTAGTAAATCTGGTAAATCCGAATTTAATAAAACTAAATATCATTAAATCCAAAATAATGTTTGATTCAATTAAAGTTAATTCAAGTTAAATCCATTTTAGGTGTTTGGCATAAATCTATTTGAAATATTTTTTTTCTGCACTAAATCCGTTAAACCCAACTAATAAGTGGATTTAGTAAATCCGGATTTAATTAAAAAAACAATAACAAATTGGATTTAACTTAACAGTGGATTTATCTAACTTATTTATGGTATTTGGTTGGATTTAAGTTAAATCTAACTTAAATGTTGTGAAAAGAATCGTAAAATACCCCCAAAATAAGGTCCAATTCTCAACACATTCCTCTCACTAAGCCCGAAGAAATGATAGTCAAATGAATTTAAATGCAATGCTCTAAACAAACTATTATCATCCCGTCTCCCAATCAGTCGAACGCAATAAATAAAATGCTCCAAAAAAACTCGAAAACAACAAGAAGAGTGATAAAATGGCTAAAAGAAAAAAGAAAGGGTGACAAGAGTATCTTACCGGTTTCCTCTAATGAACAGTTCCTGGTCGCCGCAATCGAAGGGTGAACCGGTGGAAGAGAAATCGCTGTCAATTGGGAGGAGATCGTCCCTCTCGCGAGTGACCTCAGAACCAAAAAGGAAGTAG
>JXCR01006789.1:0-10611 GCA_002079205.1 Phalaenopsis hybrid cultivar
CAGTTTGATTTCATATTTTTTTAAAACTAAATATATATGTAAATTAAAACATCCTTCCAAAGCTGGCGACGGGATTTTGATTCCGGTGACCGACAGCTTCTAACGGGCAACTCCTCCAACCAAAAATAGCGCCAACACAAACATATATAATACATTAGACCTTTGGGAGACCTTGCCAAATTGCTTCCAAAGCTTCTCCAAGACCTCCTGAGCCTATTCCAACCATTTCACAGCCATCACCCCCAATGCTTGAGCCAAATTTCTCCAATGAAATCCAGGGCATATTTTTTCCATCTTCCAAAACTTCACCACACCCACTAAAACTTCAAATTAACTTTCTCCTCAACATCCTCGGATCAAACAAAGAAGAACCCCACTAGAAGCCCCACCCACAACCACTCTAACCTAGCTTAAGACCAAGGCCACACCAACCATTTCACAGCTTAAGACCAAGGCCACATATATAATACATTAGACCTTTGGGAGACCTTGCCAAATTGCTTCCAAAGCTTCTCCAAGACCTCTTGAGCCTATTCCAACCATTTCACAGCCATCATCCCCAATGCCTGAGCCAAATTTCTCCAATGAAATCCAGGGCATATTTTTTCCATCTTCCAAAACTTCACCACACCCACTAAAACTTCAAATTAACTTTCTCCTCAACATCCTCAGATCAAACAAAGAAGAACCCCACTAGAAGCCCCACCCACAACTACTCTAACCTAGCTTAAGACCAAGGCCACACCACTTGTTGGAGGACCTTGTACAAAATAATTCACTAGACTAAAGTGATACTCCTAAAAGGTTTGTCAGACTCCACTGAAGCTTTTGCAAGCATCCAATCAAGCCTAAACCTCTTGAACTAAGGTATAGCTTATTTTCAACCAAATTAAGCTCGGTTTAGGTATTTGTGAAGACAAGTTTAATTTCATGCTTGATCAACCACATAGGTAGGTTTGTTTGAAGTATATGAAGGTGTAGGAATAAACCCTATGTGATTTGATTGAGTGTAGTGAGAGACCTAAAGCCTAAAAGGTGGACGGCTCTCGGGCTAGGCCAGTTAAGGATGAAGATGGAGGATTGTTGATTGTGTATGCATCAGATAGAGGGCTAGGAATATACCTTCAACTAGTTATGACCTAGGACTTAGTAGATATACCTTCAACTAGTTTTCTCCGCTTCCTATTATTGCAATTTTATTTAAAATTTCTGTGAAATTATACATACATACATACATATATATATATATATATATATGACATAAGTTCTCACCTTTCAGTGGGAGTGCGAGAAGATGACATGAATGCATTTACATTTATATTATGCAAATTCCTTTCATTTTACTTTACTGAATTTTGTACCTATACTTGCTTCAATAACATAACCATTTATCAAAATTAAAAATTACAAAACTTTTTTTAAAATTAAACAATATTTTTCAAAAACAACAAAACACAATTTCAGAACACTTCCTTTCCAATTTATGTTGGTCCCTCATATGTGGTAACCCATGGTTCCTAAGAAGATCTCCGTAGTTTAAACGAGCTTAACAACTTGTTAAAGCTAAGTAAATTCGAAGGAAAATAGTTACACCGGAATGAGGGAACCACGGGATCCTAACCAGTTTCACGCTAATCAAATTTAACCCCCTATTGATTGAACTGAACTTCTCATCTAAACCTTGGATTCTTAAGCTTTTGGACTGCTACTTCAACGAGGAGCTTGGAGCTAACTTTGAGGGAAACATTCTACCACAGTAAGGAAATCTATAGCAACAATCTCTTCTTTAGAAGTAAACAACAAGCCATAGGATTTCAAGGTTATTTTCCCAGTGCAACATAAATCCTCACCTCATCTTTAAGCCTTTGCACAATCGTGTTGTGTAATTTAATCTCTAACTCATTTTAAGACTTTAAGGTTGTTGTTCATTATGACATAAGTCCTCCTATCCTTCAGGTTATTCGTATAATGATGTCATGAAAATGTATGCCCTAAATAATAATAATTGGCGTGATGAAACATTCAATAATTTCTTTTTCAAAATTGCAGCCAAATCTTAGGATAGCTTGGGAAGTCATTGAGGTTCTCCTCGGGATCTATTACAACCCTAGTTTTATCTCTTTAGATTCTATAACAATGTTTTGAATTTGAGCCTTTCCCATTTGACAGTCTTTGGTCCGATCATTGAAAAGTCCTACCCTTTGAAGTCCTTAAAGACAATACTTTCTGATCTAAATTAAAAATTTTCTAAGGTAACCTCTGTCATTTAACATGTAATTAACTAGATAGTTTTTCCCTTATAACAAACTTTAAAAACCTACCTTAATATAAACCTTGTATAATCATTTATATTAGATAGGGGTATTTGACAATGAACATAAATGGTTTTGTAGTCTAAAAAATATGTCATAATTTTTTTAGGTTTCTTAATCGAGTTGCACTAGTAAGTAATATGTTTATTCCTCGAGAAAGATTTATCACCTACGGTGTAGTGCTCGCTTATTTTAAAAATTATTTATTAGAGATCAGTTCAGACTCGTATTTTAAAAAATAAACAATTACTTTTCAAAACTATATATATATATATATTACATTAAATTAATATCTTCCTCCCAAATTTTAGCGATCGACAATTTCTGGTAACTCCACTGAGGATTAGTTTTTCTCTCCATTATGATCAGGAAGTCTTGTCTTAATACATCGGTAATGTGTTCATACCCCTCATGGTGAAGATTACTTTTCTTTCATTAGCATACTTTTAATATTTCTTTTTAGGGCAAGAACGATCAACTCGTTTGTATTCCAGGTCTGTTTGTTTAACCACCTTTAAATAGAGAGGTTCAGCTATCCTTTAGGTATTTAATTTTTCTTTGGGGTAGGACCCCCAATAGGTTTATTGTTGAAATAGTTTTAATAAGGTGATGTGCATTGTGAAGTTGGTCCCTCACAGGGTCCAAAACTCCACTTTTTTCCTCTTATCATTCAGGGTTGGTTTGTTATTTTGCAAATCGAACAAAGTCATTACATCTCTTCACCCTCATTTAATATTTAAATGAAACACTTTAACATTATATTAATAAAAATATAATTAATTTAAAAATGAAAATAAGAAAGGATGTGCCCAGTCCACAGAATGACCTTTGTTAATTTTTAGTGTTCGCACTAAAATTATAAAGTTATGACTGATACTAACCCTCAGAACTTTCCTTTTGACGATGCTAAGATGGCGTTCCCTACTTTTAATTTCTCTTGCAACCTGCTCACCAGTCTCGACGCCTGCAAAATTGCACCAACAATCAAGTTTGGAGCTAGATTCGATGAGTTTGAGGTCATACTTGGCAAGGCCCCATTCGTCGTCATGAAGGTTGCTACTCCAAAATTTAATGAGCCATCCATAGAGTTTAATTTGAACTATCTCAAAGATTTCCATTCTTACAAGAAGGTGAAGATTACTACCACCATGACACGTGCTAAGTCTGTCATTCCTGCATCCGTCTACTCGAGAGTTGTCACTCTTACTGTTGCTGGATTCACTGTTATAGTGCCTACCATACCATCTATAAAAGGAAAAGATGTTTTGATTGAAGAAGATTTACTTGATGGTTTCAGTACTTTGTCGTCAATATTTGAAGTCAGTTCCAACTTAGTCGACCAAATCGTAGAGTAGAAACTAAAACAGAAAAATCCAGAGGGCCGCTAGGGCCTAGGCTATAGAGATAGCCTCTGTTGATGAGATTTCTCACTAAGAGCAACTCAGATTGCTTGAGATTGCTCCTCTCCAATGAGGAAGTAGGTTTCATCCGTTAATGGACACCAATGGGTTGAGAGCATCTATAGGATTGCCGCTACTCTATTGTCATTGCAACATCACGATAAGGTGAGGGAGAGGCCCACTCTCATCACCAAAGTTTGTACAGTGTTTAAAAGACTAGCTAATAAAGAAGGATTTTCAATCAATGAGTTGATCAAACTCATGGGATGCACAGTTTCACCCCTGATGAAGAAAGAAATATTAAAGGATATCAGAGATATTTACCAGTTCTAGAAAGCAGTTCAAGCACCTCCAGCCTATGTTCCAGCCAAATTTCGGCTTGGGAAACATGTTGATAGTACTGCAATCATCATAGATTCTACCATTATTGCTCTGAAATCTGTAAGATATTGACAGATTAAGCCACATCTTGGTCTAAGGATTCCACCCACCGACATTCGTGAAAACTTCACGAAGAAGGATAAAGGGAAGAGACCCATTACTGGTGTACTTGGTCTGCCCCATAGAGAGCATACTTCTCTTCCACGTAGCGATGCCTCCTCTAAGACATTTTTCCTTAAAGCATCAATGTCAATGAAGAATGTGCGAGTACATAATGGTGATGTAAAAGTACGCTCTTATGAGCCCATGGGGGAGTTTTATGGAATGAAGCATAGGGCTGATGTGCTATAGGTTGTTACTGTCGTTGTTATAAGGTCTGTCGTATAGTAAGATGAAATTCAAGAAAGACATCCAGATTTAAAGATTCAGGTGAAAGCAATCAAAGAAAAGGTAGAGAAACTCAAAGCTAAGATTGCAAAATTGAATAAAGAGTAAGGAGTAGGTGTAGATGATGATGAAGATTTTGATTTAATGGATTATCTCGATGTGGATTTCATGGAGATTAATGTTTTTGAAATAAGGGCCACTGCCTTTGTGTATGATGCTCCACTTTCTAGTGAGGATAATGTCGCAAATGACCTGCGAAGGGCCATTCAACTAGGAGATGAAAAGATAGTACGAACGGAAAAAATGATGGAAGAGATGGCCGCCACCATGACCGTCATGGTTATAGCATAGGGGCAGTCTCAGTGGCAGCAATTAGCTTCACTGAAGGTCAATCAGCCTGATACTGTACATATTACAAATGTAAGAAGGGAGGTCATTTTTGCTAGTAGAGATGAATTATAGAAGAAGGATTCAGTCCAGGGTTTGGAACCAAAGAAAGACATTAAGTAGATAGTTTAACAATAAGTGAAGGAGGCTTTAGCCCGGTCTAAGTGTGGTGTATCAATTTTGAAAAGTAGACCTTACCCGTAAGATTTTGATGTCGTGCCTTACCCCAAGTGCTTTTTATCACCAAAATTCACGATGTTTGATGAAAGCAAATATCCATGCCAGCATATAGCCCTCATCAGAGCCAATTGTTGTAATGCCAGATGCAATGAAGAATTGTTGTTTTTCCAGTTCATCAACAGTTTCTCAGAGAAAGCATTTGACTGGTATGTTGAGTTATCTAAAGGGTAAGTTAAGACATTTTTTGAGTTAAAGCACTTATTTGTGAAGATATTTTTTGGAGTACAACACCATGTCATCATAGGAGATTTCGTAGTGGAAAGAGAGATGCCTAATGAGACCTTCATTGACTTTATCTTGAGGTGGAGAACTTTGAGCATGAAGTTTTAACCTCAGCTAGAAGAACAAGATGCAATTGAGATTCTACTTAAAAGCATTCATTGACTAGTAGTTTTCATGCTTAAGAGACTCACAATTAAATTGTTTGAGAAGTTACTCAGTAAGGCCATGATCTTGAAAGAGGAGTTTAAGCATATGGAATCCTAAGAAAAGACCGAGAAGTCTAGAATAATCAAGATATTTGAGAAGAAATCAGGGACAATAACAACAGTTGATAAAGACAAGCAGCCAATAAAGATTTAGGCTCAGCAGTCTCATCAAGGTTCTTAGCTGTTGTTACAGTATGATTAGTTTCTTCGGCAGCAGCAAACTCAGTAGTATGGCCAGCTCAGATAATAGTCATATCCGAAAGGAACGTATCAGATAGATGGTAGACAAGGTTTGACATTCATAGAGCGGATGAACAAGTTGTATTCTTTCAAGGATAAAGATGTTCAAAAATTTGATGAAAAAGCCTGAGTTTAAATTGACAGAGCAAAAGAAATCAAAATAGGTTCATAAGAAGGATCATCCCAACTATTATCCAAATCATAGACTCCTTGGGTGCACCATACAGGGACATTTAATTTTCAAGGATTTACGCGAGGGGAAACTGAATTAGGAAAATATAACAATTACAAAAGAATATTTAAAACAACCATAAATAGGTTATGTATATATGATTTCGACCAAGCCAATCACTCTAATAGAGCCCTATTTAGAGGAAGGTGGTTAGAACATAGTTTAGAGGAGATCATCTAAGAAGATACTTGACCAGATTCAGACCGCATCAACACAAGCCTACATTCAGAGTCTACAGCCTGCTAGACTAAAGATGGAGATCACACCAAAGAAGTCGCAGTAGCCAGAGAAGAAGAAGAATAAGAGCATGCACGAGATGAAGACCAATAGCGTGTGGGGCAGTATAAGGGCTACCTCTGTTAGATTGCTTCTTTCAGATTCGGGGGAAAAATTCCTCAAATTGTTGACTGTGTATGACTATTATTTTGCCCCTCTAGAGTCTTTCCAATATAATAATTACAATTTCATCTACGTTTTAACTGTCTCTAGTGATAACATAACTGAATGTGACTAATCTCCATTCCCAAATTGATCCTCAAATCCTACTTAAGTTAAGAGCCAGTCCTCAAATGTCATGGCGCCAATAACAATCAACTTGCATTTTTCAAATTCATAAACAACAGTAGAAGAACTGGCTACAAAATTAAAAGAAAAAGAGTTTACAAAAATTAATTGAAGCACTGGGAAGGTATCACCCCCAAGGACATGTCCAATGTTCAAAGGAAAGAAAATAGTCACTCGCGATGAACCACCTATGCCTCCGCCGGTAGAAGAAACACATAATCAACTGAAAATTAGAGGTCTATATAAAGTGGATTATATTGTACTAGCTCATTTTAGGAGGTTGTTTGCCAAACTAAGCATCTACGATGCTCTAATCCTGTCAAAGGAGAAGATGGATTCTCTGGTCATGACCCTAATTGATCCAAACTTTTTTCTTAGCTAAGTTTACGAGCACATCCTTGGATTAAGTTTGTTCATTTAAGGAACAACTTTGTGTAACCTTCACCAATGAAGACTTGGTGCTTGGTACTACTGATCACAACAGACCGCTCTACATCTTTATCAACATCACCAGTTTGTACTCTTCTGAGTTTGATAGAATTATAACCGTCGCTCAACTTAAAGAGTCTACGAACGTTAGCATATTTCGATATGAGCGCTCATGAGCTTACCACCAATAAGATGATGTTAAGAGGGTTCAATCAGAAGGGAGAGACAGATTTGGGATCAATTTTGCTACTAATGAAGGATGGAGAGTTAGTAACAATCGTTAAATTCCATATCACCGATGCCAAAACTTTATTTAATGCTGGTCGATCATGGAATCATGAGAATAACATAGTTCCGTCATCGTTATTCCAGTGCATAAAGTATTATAAAGAGGGACAAAAATATTAGAACGAAGGGGAATTGTAGCCATTTTCAGTTCATGAAGTAAGCATACACGAAGATGCCACGTTCTATGCTCCTCCCTAGAAGACTGTCTTTTCTCGAGAAGTTCTGTTAAATGAAATGAAAGATTCAAAAGGATTACAAGAATAATATTATTCAACTCTACTTCAATAATCTACCACAACTCCATTACAATGAGCTATGTGGAGTTCTTTTAGCCAACACACTCGAGATCGAGGTCAGGGACGCGGGCGAGGAAGAACCAACATGATTGTTGAATGCACAAGGCATATCATTAGCATTAATATGGAGGAAAGCTCTGACAAAGATGACTTTGATGAAGATATGATGATGTTAAAACAGAATAACCCATAGTTTGACATCTCATTAGAAGATATGGAGAAAATTGAATACAAGTCAATGAATGACCGGATCAACCACTACGTGCTTGCCATGACCCTTACTCCAATTCGCCCTCAAAAGGTTAAGAGTTTAGAGGTCAAGAAAGTCAAGGGTGCTGGTTTGAAGCCGATCAAGTTCTACCGTGCTTCTCCTACTACTAGTTTTGAAATTCATGTAAGTATGATAGAGGATTCTAATGAATTAATGGAAGTACCATTTGGTTACTTTTATCCTTGTGTTTGAAAATTAATTCAACAGGGATATGTGCCAAAGAAAATGATGAAGGATAAACTACAACTCTTCAAGAAATTGTGGAATGTTAAAGGTCGAACCGTCAACTCAAGAGAAGGTCTCAATTTTGGAATGAAAAGAGTAGTAGATGATTTAGAATTTATTATGGTTGTTACTAACAAATTAGATGATGATTTACTCGATGTGGAGGATAATTTTTAGGACTATCCAATAGACGATGCTCCACCAAAATTTGAGGAGGAAATTTAGTCAACAGTTGATGAACTGAAGGAAGTTAATATTGAAACTGAGGAGCAACCTTGATTGACCTTCAAAAGTTCACTACCTAGTAAAGAGGAGTCTACAAATTTAATTAAGTTACTATCAGAATTTATGGATTGATTCTCTTGGAACAATGATGGAATGTCAGGATAATCCTCAAGAGTTGCGGTTCATAGGCTTAGAGTGAATGAGAGTATAAACTCAGTAAAATAATCTCCTAAAAGAATGCACCTTGAAATAGAACAAGTCATTATCGAGGTGAAGAAATTAATAGATGCCAACTTTGTGTGGGAAGAGGAATACCATACAAGGTTTGCCAACATTGTGCCAGTTAAGAAAAAGAATGACAAGTTTGGGTATTTGTCGACTTCAGAGATTTAAATAAAGCTTGTCTAAAGGAAGAGTTTCCATTACCAACAGGAGAGTTAATGGTGGACATCACATTGACACATGAGAGTTTCTATTTTATGGATGGATCATTAAGATACAATCAGATCAAGATGGCTAAAGAAGATGCAGCAGTTACAACCTTGAGAAAGCCAATCAGAATCTTTTGATACATGGTGATGTCGTTTGGATTGAAGAATGATGGTGCAACTTATCGTTGAGCTATGACAAAGATATTTGATGACCTCATCCACATCTAGGTGGAGAACTATGTGGATGATTTTATCATCAAAAGAAGACAGTAAATAGACCACTCGTATGACTTGAGGATCATGTTCGAATAATTACAAAACTATAATCTTTAGATAGTCCCTTAAAGTGTACCTTTGGCATTACCTCCAAGTACTTTCTAGGATTCGATTTCTATCATTGAGGAATCAAGATCAGCTCAGATAAGATTATAGTCATCTTAGAGATGTCGCCTCCTAAAACCTTGAAATAGCTACGTTCCTTTCAAGGCAAATTGGCATACCTGAGATGCTTTATATCTAATATGTAGGTACGTGTTAGCCCTTTTTGGCATTAATTAAAAAGGATGCCAAATTTGTTTGAGAAGAAGAATGTCAATGGGCCTTTGAGGATATTAAGCAGTATTTAACAACACCTTCTATTATGGTAGCCCCTATCCTAGGAAAATATTTATTACTTTATATCGCAGCCTTAAAGGACTCTCTCAGAGCTCTGTTAGCATAGATCAATGATGAGGGTAAGGAAAACATACTCTACTACTTGAGTTAACTTCTAATACCAACAGTGGTAAAGTATCCTCCTATTGAGAAGCATTGTCTAGCTTTAATTTTTGCCACACAGAAGCTCAAGAATTACATGCTTTCTCATAAGATCACCCTCATTTTGAAAGTTAATCCATATAAATATTTGATGACCCCACCAACACTTTACAGATGCTTAGCAAGGTGGTCGATAATTTTATTGTGATGTGACATAACTTTCGCACCTCTTCGCTCTATCAAAGGACATATTTTAGCAGATTTTCTTCCAGTACACCCACTTCCAGTTGGGTCCCCTCTCAATGATGATCTGCCATATGAACAGATATTACAAGTGAAGATGTTCAGTACCAGACGTTGGGAGATGTATTTTGATAAAGCTTTATCAGCCAGAAAGGATAAATGATTGAAAAAAGTCATACCTGGGCAAGCACATATTGGTCTGATTTTCATCACACCAGATCAAGGAATGATGAGAGTTTTCTACCACTTGATAAAGCCATGCATGAATAATGAAGCAGCAGATGAAGCTGAGATTAACATAATAGCACCAGTACGCAATGAAATTATTAGAACAGACTCTCAGCGCAACATTGTATATGATTCCTCGAGGAGATAACACCCATGCAGATGCTTTAGCCAAGCTTGGTAAAGAATTGACATGAACAACGAAGCATTCCATTGATATTTGATGCAAATTTGTTGAAATATAGTTCTATAAAATTTATAAAGTTGACTCCGCTTTACAACGATGCCAAAAACTTGAAGTGGTATTTTATGAAGAATAATGTTCAACACTTAATGTTGGTATTCTACGAAAATATATATATCGTTATCAAGTAATATAAGACTTTCTTTTTAAGTCCCAAATATCAATCCCACAAGGAAGGCTTAAATTCAAAATGATAAAGTAACTAGGAAATTAACATAAATCAAACAAAATTACTATATCTAATTTTGATTGTTTAAGATATTATCAAAGCTAAATTATTTACTTCAAGTATAATTTAAAAGCAGGGTTTAAAATTAATAACTACTAAACTAAGTTTATGTGATTAAGTTTTTTAATATGAAAAAGCATCTTTCCCACTACAATGAGTTTTTGGTGAAATGAGATGA
>JXCR01006801.1:0-11646 GCA_002079205.1 Phalaenopsis hybrid cultivar
AAGCTGGTTGATTGGAAAACCCTGCCAGTTATGTTCTATTCATTCCTGCTTATCATCACTCTTTCACTCTATTCATGCAGGATTTTATAGGACCATATTGGTCTTTACGTGCTGCCTTTGGTCCACTGCTTGAAACATATATTTTACTCGATCGATTATTATTTCTTCAAGAGCATAGTAATTTTGTGGAAGCACAGTTGGTTCCATTATTTGATCCCACACTGTCACCCAGAAATATGGCAATTGTGGCTCGAAAAATTGATGCAAATGTGGTCATTACATAAAGAGGTAATTGTTCTAATTTTATAGCTTCTGTGTATCCATTTGATCCAATTCTATAGTACTGCGTTGTGACAGTTTGATTTGAGTTGCATAAAATCATTATTTTTCCTTCGTAAAGTAACCTGAACCCTTGAAAAGTGCCTGCTTTTACTTTCTACCAGTGTAATGCCCTTTTCAATATGACTTTCAGTATAGGAAAAACTCACACAGATGTCCTTATGTAAACACATCAATGTTGGGCTGTGGCAATTATTTTCTTCTGATTCTTTTTTATTTTAAGAGGATTACCCTTGAGAAAGATTTTTCTTGAAGCTGATTTATGCTTAAAATGTCACTGTCTACTGTTGTTTAGTTAGTTCTCTTGAACTAACATCAGTTCTGCTGTGAACAACAATAGACTGGTTGATATAATGCTTTTGATTCTAAGTTCAGATTATCAAGATACTGATGCAATATCTTTTTCCTTGTAGGAGAAGCTGTGCTTTATAAGATTAGGAGTTACATGGCATTTGTTGTCACAATTATTTTGGATGAGGTAATATTTTATTTTGGAGAATGATATTTTGCAGCAGTAGAACCAACTGTTTAAGAGATTTGGCTTGCTAAGCAATGTTCATAAGTTAAAATTAAGGTGCTGATGTTTCTTTTCACCATCAGATAGTGTTTCAGAATAATCAGCCTTTCTGCACATAGAAAAAAAAAGGTAAAATTGTGGGGTCATTTGTAATTCTTCTCAGTAACTCTTTTCTTACACACTTTTATCCTTTTCTTAAGCTTTGTAGAGGTTTATTTTTGGTTATTTGAGGTTCATCAAAGCTTTTTTTATGCATGGTTTAACGTTTGTGGCTTGTGGTGATTTCTTTGTATTTGAGGACATTTGACGGAAATATATACGTACGATGGAGGATGGATCCTTTTTATATTGTAAATTTTTAACTTGAAGTTTAAATAATGAAAGTTGCATGTTAACGATACACTTAATGAGAAAAGGCATTTGTTATGAAGGTTATTTTGAAGGTTTTCAGTTGACAGTTAAGTGGTAGTGATATAACAAAGCTCCTAAGTTTGACAATAGGCATGTAGTATCTTTTATAATACATTGGCATACTTGCAACTCATATGCGGATTGGTATCATTTTATTTTATTTTTGCACATTATTTGGAGGTATAACAAGAATTGAAGGAAAGGGGATTCAGATTAAGCATAGAAAAAATGTTTGCAGAAGAGATATCAGATTATCAAGTTATAAGATCAAATTGATCGTATGATTGTGTTGTGGTTTTTCTATTTCAGGTCTCTCATGCAAAAGGATGGCTATGTTGACAAAAGGATTGCTATGTTATCTAAATCGAACCGCTTGGCAATAAACAAGGCTCAAAGGATATATAGTAGAAAATTTTTTTCTGTAGTTAGAAAAGCTAAAGGGGTATTTATTTCTAATACCGAAAAATTTATATTTACTTGTATAACAATTAAATCTCACTTTTCACATTGTCCTCCCCACTTTCTCCTCCATGAAGATCCTCTCCATCCCATGTGAAATCTTTCTCTACTCCACCTAACCGCTTCGCCAGATGCTTAATATGTCGAGAGGGAGGGATGGAGGGAGGGAGGGACAACAATTTTTTATGAGTTTGGCTTACTGTCACCTTAAACTCGGTACTGATACATAAGATGAATAAGCATGTTTTTTTTCTTATAACATCAGGAGTATCTAATGGTTCTCAAGGTGTCAGCCAAATGCATTGGAATGCGAATGAATAGGTGTTGATGGACATAATTGCACCACCATTATTCGAGCTGGATTCAAATTTTGCCTTTTTTCAAGGGGCAGTTATATACATAGCCCATGACGCCAAAACTTTCAAATTTACACACACACAGACCACTTAAATCTTTAGTATCACCTAAAAAATAGCACCAAATCACTTTTTAAAGTCCAATACACTTGTTTATGCATGGGCAAGGCTTAAAACACTAAACTTCTATGTATGTAAATATGAAAGTTTAGGTGTGAGATATGTAAATACATAAGAATTGTGTGCTACCTATGTAGATTTCCCTTTTTTATAAAAAGGTTGTGATTAGATGTCGATGTGCCTCAGCCACTCTTGAACATGATATGTTAACGATGGCATGATACCCATAATCTGGGCGTGTTTGTTTTTGGGTTTATGATAATCAAAGAGCAGCATGGAATCCTGACTATTTATTTTTGTTATGCAAGCTGTGTGACTGGCTGCCAACTTATGCTTATCGCACTTTGTCGATGATGGAGATCCTTCCGGCCACAGGAAGATATGAGCTCGTCCACGGATATGATAGAATTAGACCAGAATGCATCCTGACTAACCTAGAAAAAGGTTAGTCAGGATGCGTAATCAAATGTAACGCACCGAAGGTTTTGTTATTTTTCAGCTAATGACATGTATGCCTTTTCTTTGGTACTTATAACCGGCATATCCTATTTGTGGGAAGTGCATTTTGCATGGAATGATCTTACAAGTTTGGGGCATTTACATACTTACTACCCAATTCATTTGTATTTATATATCTAACACCTAAATTTTATATTTTTATATTTATGCCACCCAAGTCTTTCATATCATATAAACGATACTAACATTTAAACTTTCAAAAACTGAAATACAATTAAGATTAATGTATAAGGTGGCATTTATGTAAAATTTGAAGTATAGGTGTTAGATATGTAAATACAAAGGAATTTAGTTGTATTTGAGTAAATCTACCTAAAAATTTTGATGTTGTGTGGCCGATGGGCATGACAATCAGTATTAAAAATGTAAATCTAATCATATATTATTCAAAAGAATTTATGAAAATGTAGTAGGTTTCTTTTTCCCTCCTAGGCTGATGAAATATTCAATTATATCCACATGATTCTAATTAATGAGAAGTATAATTTTAGTGGATATAAATTTAACTATTATTATTTATTGTTATGAGAAAATAAAGTGGCGTCTAAATGGGACTATTTTGAGTACACTATTATTAGAAAATTTAAGAAATAAATATGCATATAACTTAAGAGTTAAGGTTCAATGTTTAAGGAGTTTTATGTGATAATGTGATGGGATATTGTTGTTGCTTGAACATAAAATATAAAGTTTCAATTAGACTTGAGATTGATGTATTTTTTTAAAAGTTGAAAAAAAGCCATTAATATTCATGTTGATTATAATATAAGAGTAATAAAATGATGCGTGGAATACTATAAGCAATAAAATTAAAAATGATTATGGTTAAGTGATTGGTTTTAGGAACAAAAAACGATGGAGTAACATAAGATCAGGGAAGAAAAAAAGTAACACATTTGTATGTGTAAAATTTGAGGCGTAGGGGTTAAATATGTAAATACATAAGAGATGTGTGGTATATATGTAATTTTTTTTTATTATTCGGATTGCACTAAGGGTGTAAACGAGCCGAACGTGTTCGGCTCGTTTATATTTCGAGCTTAGAAAGCATGTTCGTGTTGGACTCGTTTGCTTAACAAGCCGAACACTAGCAATTCACGAACAAAGAATCATTTTGAGAATCCTAATCATATAATCAGAAGATGTTAATGATTGAGGCAAGATTTAAAACATCATTTGAATTTAGTTTAATAATTTTTATTCTATTTTCTACATTAATACTTTTAATTGATAATAATTCTTTATAGTATTGTAGTCAATTAATTTATTTTAAAATACTACTCATCAAAGATATATATATAATTAATTAATAATATTTTGATTCAAAATGAACAGAACACGAATGAACAAATTAAATTAGTAAAAAAGCAGGAGAGAGCTTCTTAAACAACTCACTAGAGCTCGGACTAACCATCTCAGCTTTATTTCGCACGCAGAGCTTTTTCAGTGAAATGTTCAAGTTGTCAAAACTCCTCTTTTTTTCTTGCCCCATTTCGTCACTATTGTGGCTTCGAAGAAATGATTTCTGCTTCCCTCTTTAAATTGTGCAGCTTCCCTCCCCAAAACCCTCGTCTTCTCCTCTCTTCTTCTCCGAAAGTTACAGCTCCACACTCAGTGCTGGTCTCGTCCAGAAAGCTGGGAAGAGTCCGGTGCGAGTTTGACATCAAGGGCAACGGCGCTCTCTCTAGTGATACCGACCTTCGAGCAATAGAGAGGGTGAGTTCCATGCTTTCCTCCCCAGAGGTCATGTAGATGTCCTGCAGTCGATTCGTTGTCGAAATCCCTTTCTTACTTCCTTTGTTTATCAGTCCAGTTGCATGACTTATTGTGGGGGGATTTAAAGTTTTAGTGTATCAATGTTGTTAGGTATATTTAGGGCTGATAACACATTGATGACAAAGTTTGTCTAGTACAAGCATGCAGATGCAGATAAATATAGATGAAGATATTGTTTTAAGCATTATGTTTTTATTTGTACTGCTTCACTCTTTTAGCATATGATAAATTTTCTAAAAATAGAAATTAGTGGAAGCTTGGATGAAAATAGGATATGGTGTATTTGTATATGCAATATGAAATTTTGGATCTTTTTTAAAAGCTGAACTTTGCAACTTAAGTTTTTGTGTAGTTGGATGTTCACTTGGACTATAGTTCTTTGGGAAAATATCCAGGTTTTGTTAGCTTAACAAATTTGACCACCATCTTCTGAAATTGTTATTTCTCTAATTGGATACTTCCTAGAATTGCATTGATATTTCTCAATTCTTTTTTGTCAAAACAGTCTAATTTGTAGTAAAACAGCCAGTTAATAACAAAAAGAGATGGTTATGCTTAAATTGGCTGTGAGATATGAATTTATTAGAAAAATTGAAGTTTTTTCCCCTGATTGTATGTATTTCCAGCCACAATTACTAATGGATAATAAGTAATATAGAAAGGTAGTTTATTGTCAACCTGTGAGTAGCTGCATCTTGAATGAGATGGGTTTAGGGTTTGCAGTTTCCCTAAAGTCATATCTGAAAGTCGTAGCAGGGAATGAGCCAACTCTTAATTCTCTTATTTTCATGGGTTCAACAAGCAAGTAGGCTAAGTAAAGGTAGAAGCGCATCAAATTATATCTGGCCTTATTTTGACAAACTAACTGTGATTTGTTTATTGATTTGCAGATCTGCTTGCTTAGAGAAGCAGCGTTCATTTTAGTTTGATTTTCTTGGCCTTTTTGAAAATCTCATTAATGAACCCTTACCATATCTATTATGGGTCCATGGAACAGTTCTCTTTCTAACAACCAAATTTCATTTGTTCCAACTCTTGAAGTTTCTATCACAATTTCGATGCATAAATAATTTCTCCAGAATTTATACTTTATATTTATAAGCTTCTTTGACATTCTTCGAGTTTTCTTTGCGAAGAATTTGTCTTTGCTACTCAAAGGTAAAAAGATTATTTGTCTTACTAGAGGATTACACCACACATTGTATAAGAGAGAAAAGGGTATGTGCATCCATGATCTACAGGCCTTGTTAGCATCCAGTTTCGCGCGCGCGCGCGTGTGTGTGTGTGCAGAATTTAGAAAATAACTATCATTTTCATGGCAGCAAAAAGCACTGGAAGCAGCTATGAATGACATCAATAATTCATTTGGGAAAGGAAGTGTTACAAGATTAGGCAGTATGGGCGGCGCTTTAGTGTATGTTCATATTTCTTATTTTATCCATTGGAGCTACCCTTTTGGAAGAATATTTGTACTTTACAGTTCACATTGTTCAGTGAGACTTTCCCAAGTGGCTGCTTGACATTGGATTTTGCTTTGGGTGGTGGTCTTCCGAAAGGAAGAATTGTAGAGGTACGTGCTTCATATCATATTTGTCGTCTTCAGCTTACGGGAGGTTTATTTTATGCCTTTAATCATTATGATGCTTCTTCATCTAACTTCTCTGATACTTTTTTAACATTAACCTATTGAATTGAGATGTTGGAAAGGTTGGATGAAAAGAATTTCTGGCAGGTTGATTGACTTGGTTATATTCATAATATTTTCTGCATCAATTTGCCAAATTTTAGTAGTATCCAGCAGGACCGTAAACTAGCTGTTTATTTTAGTTTCATGTTTCTGGTTGCTTATGAAATCAATCTAAAGTTGTACTTTATCTTTAACTAGTATTATTGACTTTTTTTGGCATTTAAAACATCAAATTCTTGAACTATTCTGCATCATGTCAATTATTTTTTCAACAAGCCTGTTATTGTTGATTTCATCATGATTTTTCACATCCTTTTGGTAATTTTAATGCAGGGATTTTAACTAAGTAAAAGCTATAAAAGAAAAGCTTTTGTTGTCCCTTTATCGCGTCATTTTGATTATATTAATGTATTTATAGGCTTGAAAAAACTTAATTAGGGTTTTTATATCCCTTTGTGTTGAAATATGCATTTAAGTATTGTTCTTTCCAGTGTGTTGTGTGTATAAGCTTACTATGAGTAGATAGGAGGTTTTACTTTTGAATTGAAATATTTCTTATTTTTTCTTTCTTTCGAGGGAAAAAAAAATGAAAAATCATTGAAAAAAAAAAGCTTTTATCCCTTTGATGAAGCGTACACTTGTCATTTGCCTGAGAAAGTACGACTAGATGAGGTAGAATTATGTACTCATAACATGATTATTTTTAATAAGTGTTTTAAATTTCTCTATTTTATAAGAATATATCTAGGCATTTTGTTCAATAGAATGACTTCAACAAGATTTTGAAGCTTGAATGTAAGGAAGCTGGCAAAATTTTTCTTTTATCTTATTTAGTGTTATTTGTTGGTGATTGTTTAATATCCTCAAAAGCATTCCACTTGAATGAATTAGTTTGAAAAGTAAATTATTCACCCTTTCTTAATGCACCACTTGATCGGAATCCTAAAATGGAGTTTAGCTTTTGATACGCCTCGGCACAAAATCAACAAATAAACCATGGCGAAATCGCAATAGATAGGCGAAAAACACAAATAAGGCCTATTATTACAACAAGTAAAGGAAAACAAGCAAGATACAATGTTGATCTTCTATTCAAGAGGTAGATCATCTCTCTCATAATTTAGACGTCACTAGGAACACCATAAGATGAAAGAAAATAGCAGCCACAACAAAAAAATGCATAAAAAAAGAGCAAAAACTTATGTTCTCCCGTTAATAGAGTCCCTTCTCAGCATTTCAAAAACTTTCCTTCCTAACTTTTCCTCTAAACTCCCTTAATTTCTTCTCGTTGCATAGGTGATTATGGCCTTAGTGGACCCCACCCCTCCAATTCCTTCTTTTGCGAATTTCCCTGTTCGCCTCGCTTCTGTCTGTTGCCAAAACCAACTGCCTGTGGGTTGGTAATGCTATCTTCAGACGGTCTAGGGAGGAACGACTTACCTTCAAACAATCCAGGGAGGCTCGACTTCTTTATAGGATGGAAATTGCTTTTGGATAACCTTGTAAGCCTCCCATATTGCTTCTTAGTCTGATAGCCTCTTCCATTTGACCAATACCTTCTTTGCTCCCCTTACTCTTTGGCGCACTCCTTTGATCTATAATGGCTCCAAAATCACCTCCAATTCTTCTGTCAACGTCGGCGGTAGTGTAGGTGAGGGTGTATGATCTCTAATTGCACGCCTCAACTGTAACAGATGGAAGACCGGATGTAGTGCGGACGATCGTGGTAACTTCAAACGATAAGCCACTTCCCTGATGCATGTCATCACATCATATGATCCATATTATCATGGTGAAAGTTTCTCGCTCTTCCTTCTGGCCAATGTCTTATTTTCATAGGGCCTAAACTTCAAGTAGACCATATGCCTTGGTTCAAATTGCACCTCTCTTCTTGTGTTCATCCAATTTTCTCTTCATGATTTATTGAGCTCTCAGTAAATGCCTCTTGAGCTCTGTTAATATCCTCTCTTTTCCAAGTACTGATCACGCTAGATATTGGTGTGGCGTCATGCCCATAATGTATCAAGTGAGGTGAATCTCGCCCGTATAATATCTTGAAAGGGGTGGTCTGTGATGCAGTGTGGTACGCATGTTATACCAATATTCAACCCATGCAATCCATTTGGCTTATAGTTTCAGCTTATCAGAAACAAAACAACACAGATATGTCTCCACACTCCTATTGATAACCTCTGTCCGTCCATCAGTATTGGGGTGATATGCAGTGCTCCTCTTGAGGACTGCCCCCTTGCAACCTGAATAGTTCTTTCCAGAAGTGGCTGAGGAACAACTTGTCTTTATCCGAAATAATCGATTACTGTACTCCGTGCAAACAGACCACTTCCCGGATAAACACCGCCGCGACTGAGACCGCCGTGTAGGGATGTCGTAAGGGAATGAAATGTGCTTACTTACTCAGGCGATCAACGACTACCATGTTCCCTGTGAACCCTTCTGACCCTGACAATCCTCTATGAAATCCATCGTCACTTCTTTCCAAACCTATCTCAGTAATGTTAATGGTTGTAATAATCTTCCTGATACTATGGTCAAGTACTTGTGTCGTTGACATATATCGCATTTTGTCACTATATCCTTGACGTTTCTACGCATCCTCACCCAATAAAGTTCTGTTGCCAGACGACTGTAGGTCTTCTGCACCCTTGAATGTCCCCCTATTGCATTGTCATGAAACTCTTGCAATAATCTGAGAATATACTCCGATGACTTGGGTAACATTAATCACCTATAGTGAAGCAGTTGCTTCCCCCCTTAATGCATATCCTGTATGACTGTTCGGATCTTGTAGTGATTCAGCTCTTATCTTCCTCAGCTCCTCATCCCTTTCGCTCTCCTATCTTAAGGCTTCACAATCTATGATCAGAGGTACAGATAGGTACGTCAATTAGGGTTCTTGCACCTTTTTCGACAGTGCGTCAGCTGTCTTGTTCTCCAATCCTAGTCGGTACTAAATCTTGAAATCATGCCCTAGTAGCTTGGATAGCCATATCTGATGTTCCTCAACCAACTAATGCTGCTTCAAAAGATACTTTAAACTTCTCTGATCTGTTCTAACCAAAAAAATGTCGTCTCAACAATTAGGCAGCTACTTCTGAATGGTCAAGAGGATGACCATCAATTCCTATTCATATACTGACTTTAGCCTCGCTCTAGCTGTCAGAATCTGGCTGAAGTAAGCAATTGACTGCTGATCCTGCATGAGCACTACTGTCAATCCATATCTTGACGCAATTGTCTCCACCACAAATGGCTTACCGAAACCTGGAAGTGCTAATGTTGATATGCTAGTCATGACCCTCGTCAGATGCTCAAATGTCTGTGTTGTTGCTTTCTCCCAATTGAAATTGTCTTTCTTCAACAGCTCCGTCCATGACCATGTTATCTTGTCATTATCCTCTCATGAACTTCCGGTAGTAGCCTGTGAGTCCCAAGAATCCTCCAACTCCTTCAAATTCCTTGGCAAGGGCCAATCAACCATAGCCTCAATCTTCGATTGATCCACGGCTACCCCCAGCCTGGTTACCACATGTCCTAGGTACTCCACCTTTAACTGAGCAAAAGAGCATTTCTTCAAGTTAGCATACAATTGGTGCTCGCTCAACGTCTCCAGGACTGTCTGCAGGTGCTTCACATGCTCTATCTCTGTGCGGCTCTAGATCAAAATATCATCAAAGAAAACCAAGACAAATTTCTGAAGATAAGGTTGAAAACCTCTATTCATGAGGGATTGAAATGTCATCAAGGTGTTGGTGAGACCAAACAACATCACTAAGAACTCGTAATGCTCTTCATGCATTTTGAATGTTGTCTTGTGCTTATCCGTTGACTTCATCCTAATCTGGTGGTACCCTGATTTAAGATAAATTTTTGAGAAAATACCTGCCCCATGAAGCTCATCTAATAAATCATCAATCACGGGAATAGGAAACTTGTCCAATACCGTTTCTTTGTTCAAAACCTGTTAGTCCACGTAGAGTCTCCAACTGCATCTTTTTTCTTCACCAACAGGACTGTACTGAAAAAATGCTCACACTAAGCCTGATAATCCCAGCCTCGAGCATCTCTCGAATCAGCTTCTCTATCTCATCCTTCTGAATCTGGGTGTACCTATCTAGTCTGACGTTGATGGGAGAAACACCCTTTTTCAATGTAATAGCGTGCTCGTACTCCCTCTGAGGTGGTAACCCACTTGGCTGTTGGAAAATATCAGTAAACTGCTATAGAAGTTGCTCGACCCCTTTCGGAAACTCTGCCAACTTTGAATCCCGAACCTCCTCAATGCTCTGCAACTCCGCCAAGTAACCCTTTCCTGCTCCCCGAATCAACTTGACCATGGTTTTGAGCGTCACCATGGTTTTGATTAAGCTAACATCTTTTCTCAACACCACATTTTACTCCATCGTCAAGGACTTTCAATTCACCTTCATCTCTTCTAAAGTTCGCAACCACTTCATCCCCAGAATCAGATATGTGCTGCCCAAATCTATAGGAAGGAAGTCTTACGTCTCCTGTAGGCCATGTAGTGTCAGAACCAATCCCTTGCAAATTTTTCAACTTTTCTCCACCTTCCCTGTCCCCATAATGACGCTAAAGCTCTCTGTAGTTATCATCTTCAACCCTAGATTCTCCACAACCTGATCTAAGATAAAGTTATGTGTGGCTCTGCTATCTACCAACACACAATTGATTGTTCCCCGATCCATCCCCTCGCCTTCATGGTGTGATTCAAGTTAAATCCCACCACCTAATCAAGGGAGACAAGGATTTGAAGGATGCGCTCCTTGCAACGGTGTCCTGGGGTGTATTTCTCATCACAGCGTTAACACAATCCCTTAACTCTTTTGTCTTGCACTTGTACATCTGTGAAGCGTTTGAAATTACCCTCGGGCTGAAGTTCGGTACTCTTCTCTTTCGGCGTCTGTTTTAGAAATGACGTCGTCTGGGTCCTCAGTGTTGTGGCTATCATAGTGCTCTTGTAGAATCCCCCGGTGTTGTTGCCTTTGTTGGTCTTCTTCACCTGTTTCTTATCCTCCATCATTTGGGAAAACTCCATCATTTCTCTCAATCCACGCTGTCTCAAGGGGTGGATGACTGCACTTATGTCAGGCTTTAGGCCTTTCAAGAACTTTTCTTCCAATCCTGTTGTAGAAATCTCCTTCAACCTCTCTGATAAGTAGGGCTGTAAACGAGCCGAGCTTGAGCTAGCTTAGGCTTGGCTCGTGCTCAGCTCGTTCGAAATAGCTCGTGTTCGAAATCGGCTCGTGAACAGTGTGTTCGTGCTTGGCTCGATTAAAATATTCGTGTTCGTGTTCGGCTCTAAATTGGCTCGTTAAATTTAAATTGAGAAAAATAGATGTAAAGTGTGGGATTCAAACCTGAATCAAATATATACAAAAAAATGCACTAACCACATTGCCACATGAGGTGTTATGATTTAAACT
>JXCR01006804.1:13170-41416 GCA_002079205.1 Phalaenopsis hybrid cultivar
TAAAGTCCCCTAAAACTTCAATTCATTCTAATAAATCACAGAAACTTCAAAAAATTATGAAATTTTGGCCAAAGGTCTTTCTAGTCTAGGGCTAGCTCACATTAAAAATTCAAGTGATTAGGAGTTGTCTTGATCATCTTTTAAAATTTTCTTTAAAAATCCATATTTTTGAATAAAATAATTATATGAATTAAATTAAATTGTGAAAATTCACATTATCTCCGTATTTTTGAATAAAATAATTATATGAATTAAATTAAATTGTGAAAATTCACATTATCTCCTCCTCTCACATTTTGCATAAAAATAATTATATGAATTAAATTAAATTGTGAAAATTCACATTTTCCTATGATGTCTTAATTGACCTATTAGTAGGGTTACATAAAAAAATTCAAAGTCATTTGGCTTAAATTTGACACTCATAAAAAAATAATTATGTGAATTAAATTAAATTGTGAAAATTCACATTATCTCCTCTGATGTCTTTATAGCTATCAATAGGGTTATATAAAAATTTCAAAGTCATTTGACTTAAATTTGATAAATTATGAATTATATGAATTAAATTAAATTGTGAAAATTCACATTATCTCCTCTGATGCACTAAGGTTATATAAAAATTTCAAAGTCATTTGACTTAAATTTGACAAATTATGAAAGTTTGGAACAAGGTTGCATAAAAATTGCAAAGTCCTCTATCTTAAATATTGACAAATTATGAAAGTTTGGACCCTTAGGGGCAAAATGGTAATTTTGAACATTTTGACCTTAATGAACANTCCGACGACCGACAGCTTCCACAGGACGACCCCCTTAAAATTGTGTCGACAGCTTTTGGCGACTCCACTGGGGATGTAGCTTTCCTTTCCATTTAAATCAAGGAATATTATCTTCATAAATCGGTAATTTGTTCATTTCCCTCATGAACCAGTTTGCCTTTCTTCTATTGGCATGCTTCACCTATTTCTTTCTTAAGAAAGTACGGTCAACTCCTTCGAACTTCAGTACCATCTGTTCGATCACTTATGAATATAAAGGATTAGGAGTCAATTAGGGCTTTTAATCTTTTTTTGGGGTCGGACCCCTAATAGGTGTGTTGGTGGACTTATTCCTCCCGGGCATTGTGCGTTGTAAATTTGGGCCCGCACTGGGTCTTAAACTTTATTTTTCCTTTTAAGTTTGATTTGCTATGTTGCAAATTAAATCAAATTGTGCATGCTCTACATGCTCCTTAAATTTTCTTATATTAATTAAATCTTTCCACTTGCAAACTATTTTTACTAAAGTTTAAAATCTTCACAAATTAAAAACTTACCCATTCTACAAATTGACCTCTATTGAATTTAGTGCTCGCACTAGAATTGTGAGGTATTTGCCAAATAATTAACCCCAGGGCTTTCTTTTTTGAAGCTGTTGCAATGACATTCCCAACGCTCAGTTTTTCGTGCGACCTGACGACTAGCCTTAATGCCCATAACGTTGCCCTCACCATCAAGTTTGAAGCAGGATTTAAATATCTCGAGGTCATCCTCGGGAAAGCTCCCTTCATCATAATGAAAGTTACTGCCCCGGAAGCTCNTTGTTGCAATGACATTCCCAACGCTCAGTTTTTCGTGCGACCTGATGACTAGCCTTAATGCTCGTAACGTTGCCCCCACCATCAAGTTTGAAGCATGATTTAAATATCTCGAGGTCATCCTCGGGAAAGCTCCCTTCATCATAATGAAAGTTACTGCCCCGGAAGCTCAGTAACCCTCTGCCGAGTTCAACCTGAACTGTCTTCAGGATTTCCCTTCTTATAAGAAGGTAAAGACTACTACCACCATGACACCTGTTAAGCCTGTTTCTCCCATTTCTGTTAAGGGATGATCGTCGAAGACCCAACTGAAGGATTGTTTGTTCTGCCTTTGAAATGGGATCGAGTTCGAGGACTGCACCGTTAACCCGAAATCNGAACCCTCTGCTGAGTTCAACCTGAACTGTCTTCAGAATTTCCCTTCTTATAAGAAGGTAAAGACTACTACCACCATGACACCTGTTAAGCCTGTTGCTCCCATTTCTGTTAAGGGATGATCGTCGAAGAGCCAACTGAAGGATTGTTTGTTCTGCCTTTGAAATGGGATCGAGTTCGAGGACTGCACCGTTAACCCGAAATCAAAGAAGGAGCCGCAGCCAAATGATTCAGAAGGCTACTAAAGCCCAGATTTTTAAGGAAATGTCTGTTGATGAAATTCCTCATTAAGAGGGACCAGGGTTACTGAAGACCTATCTGCTTCTGCGAGGGAGTAGTTTCCATCCCCTAATGAACATTGATGGGTATGAGAGTATCCAGAAGATTGTCGCTACCTTACCGTCACCTCATGGACATGGTGGGGAGAGANATCATTAAGAGGGATCAGGATTACTGAAGACCTATCCGCTTATGCGAGGGAGTAGTTTCCATCCCCTAATGAAAATTGATGGGTATGAGAGTATCCAGAAGATTGTCGCTACCTTACCGTCACCTCATGGACATGGTGGGGAGAGAAAGAAGCCCACTCTTATCGCCCGAGTCAGTACAGTGTTCAAATGATTAGCTCTTAAAGAAGGTTGTTCCATCAGTAAATTACTTAAAAGGGTGGGATGTGCAGTATCCCCTCATAAGAAGATAGAAATTCTAAGGGACGTCAGATCTGCCTGACGGTCTTAGCACCAACTGAAACTTTATCAGTACGCATTCCTGTCAGATTCTATTTGGGAAGTTGAGATAATACTAACATTACCACCTTCAATTCTACTATTGTNGGGCCCGAGTCAGTACAGTGTTCTAATGATTAGCTCTTAAAGAAGGTTGTTCCATCAGTAAATTACTTAAAAGAGTGGGATGTACAGTATCCCGTCATAAGAAGATAGAATTTCTAAGGGACGTCAGATCTGCCTGACGGTCTTAGACACCAACTGAAACTTTTTCAGCACGCATTCCTGTCAGATTCTATTTGGGAAGTTGAGATAATACTAACATTACCACCTTCAATTCTATTATTGTTGTTGCTCCAAGACACGCAGGTTGTCGACCAATTAAGTCACGTTTGGGTTTGAGAATTCTGCAATCACCTGTCATGAAGTCCAAAAGGAAAAGATGAGGAAGTTACCTCGTACTATATCTGGTCCGCGCCATGGAGAGCATACCTCTCTTCAACAAACTGATGTTAAGACACCCCTTCTCAGGACATCGCCGCCAAAGAAAAGGCGAGGGTACCCAAGGTCATCATACCGATTCGGTTCAGTGAGCTTGTTGGGAAGGATCATGGAATGAAGCGATGGTCCAAAATATCTAACATTGTCACAACTATTTCCAGTGAGATGTATAAGCAAGTAGATGATGTTCAGCAAAGTCCTCCAGTTCTTAAAGCGATACAAGAATCAGTAATTGAAGAAAAGATTATGAAGCTCAGGATTGAGATTTCTGAGTTAACTTGAAAAAATGGAGTTTTTGTTGATGATGAGGATGATGAAGATTTCAACTTTAACGATTACCTCGAGGAAGACTTCATGAACATGCATGTAATCGAAACTAGAGTCACTGCATCTATGTGTGATGCTCAACCTCTCATCGAAGAGAACGTCTTAGATGGTCTGCGTAGGGCTATCTTCCTGAGGGATGAGCAGACCAGCAAAATGGAAAAAATAATGGAAGAGATGGCTGTTATGGGCACAGTTCAGGGACAGTCTCAACCCCAACAGTTAGCTTCTCAAGAAGTTAATCTGCCAAAGATTATACATATCACCAATGAAAGGAGGGAAGTTGCCTCAGCAAACAGAGATGATCAATAGAGGAAGGATTCTCCATCGAGTTCTATACCAAAAAGGGAATGTAAACAGATGGTCGAACAAGTTCGAGAGGCCTTAGCCCAATCTAATGGTGGTGTATTAATTTTAAAGGGTAGACCCTACCCGGAGGAGTTTGATATCGTACCATACCCTAAGGGTTTTGTGTCACTGAACTTTAAGATATTAGATTGGACCAGAATCCCAGGCAGCATATAACGCATTTCTGAGCTAGTTGGGGCAACACAGGAGGAAATGAAGCTTTACTCTTCCAACAGTTTGTCAGCAGGTTGTCAGGTATAGTTTTTGATTGGTATGTCGAACTACCCAACGGATCAGTCAAGGCATTTGTCAAATTAGAATATATGTTTGTGAAGAGATTTTTTGTAGCACAACATCACATGTCTATCAGAGATCTCATAATGGAGAAGCAAAAGCCCAACAAGACCGTAGTAGATTACATCTTGAGGTGGAGAAACCTTAGCATGAAATGTGAACCACAACTACAGAAATATCATGCAATTGAGATCTTACTCAAGATTATCCATGGTCCAGTAGCTTTCATGCTCGAGGGACTCACCATCAAGTCCTTCGAGAAGCTACTCAGCAATGCTAGCAATTTACAAGAGGAAATTAAACTTATGTAGTCCCAAGAGAAATTAGAAAAGACTAGATTAACCCAAATATTTGAGAGAAGTCCGGGAAAGTGGCAACAATTTATAAAGTAAAACTGTCAATGAAGATACATGCAGAGAATTCTTGTCAAGATTCACAATCATCATCAAGGCATGCCCAAAAAAAACACAACAGTATGGCAAGTCTAGTCAGCAACTGCATCAGGGAGGATCATACTGAACAGAATAAGAGATGTTCGTCCATGTCAAAATGGAAGAATGCAGTGTATTCTTTCAAATCATAAGCGGTGCCCAAGATATTCAAAAGTTTAATGAAGAAGTCCGAGTTCAGGTTACCAGATCCAAAGAAACCGAAAGAGGTCGACAAAAGGGATCAACCTAATTATTACCCGTAACACAGAATGCTTAGACACACTATATAGGATTGTTTCATCTTTAAGGATTAGCTCGAGAAGAATCTTAAAAAAGGGAATATAGTGATCCTAAAGGAATATTTAAAAGAACCTGAAAAAGGTTATGTGAATATGATTTTGGTTGAGCCAATCATTCTAATAGATCCTTCGAGATCGTATAAACAGAAAATAGAATCAGTAATGTCGTTTGGGTTAATGAACGTCGTACTAACATACCAACAAGCAGGCTTTTAAAGACGTTAAAAAGGATTTCAAGTAGGTGTCAACCCTTCTCGACATTAGTTAAAAAGGATGTCAAATGTTTTTGGGAAGAGAAATGGCAGCGGGCTTTTAAAGACGTTAAACAATACTTATTGACACCTACTATTTTGGCAGCCCCTATCACGGGAAAACTATTGATACTTTATACCATGGCCTTAGATTACTCACTTGGAGCCCTCTTAGCCCAAGTAAATGACAACGGTAAAGAAAACACACTCTACTACTTGAGTCGTCGTCTAATACCGATGGAAGTAAAGTATCCACTTATTGAGAAACATTGTCTAGCATTGATTTTCGTCTGTCAAAAGCTCAGACATTACATGCTTTCTCAAAAAATTACCCTTATTTCAAAAGACAATTCGTTACAATATTTGATGACCCAACCAACACTCTCTGGACGTCTAGCAAGATGGTCAATGATTTTGTTGCAATTTGATACAACTTTTGTTCCCCTCTATGCTATCATGGGATAGATTTTAGCAAATTTTCTCTCTGCACACCCACTTCCAACTGGGTCCCCTCTTAATGGAGAACTACCAGATGAATAGATATTACAAATTGAATTCTCTAGTGCACAATGTTGGGAGATGTACTTCGACGAAGCTTTGTCAGCCAAAAAAGACAAAGGATTGGGAACAGTTATACCAGGCAAAGCAAGAATTGAGCTGATTTTCATGACGCTAGACAAGGGTATGTTGAGATTCTACTATCACCTAACAGAGTCGTGCACTAATAATGAAGTCGAGTATGAAGCGCTAATTATCAGGTTGGAATTGGCAATCTTGATGAAAATAATTGATATTACCATCTATGGCAACTCACAACTCATCTTTCAATAATTCGTCAGGCAGTGCAAGATTTTGAAACCAAGGTTAACCAAATATGATCAGTACGGAATGAGGCTGCTATAAAAAATTCCCAATGTGACTTTCTACTGAATCCCTCGGGGAGATGATGCCCATGATGACGCTCTAGTAAAACTTGTAAAAGAATTGGCATGTCCCTCGGAGGGTTTCATGGACATTACGGGACAAGAAAGATAGGTTTTGTCTTGATTTGACTTTAAAAATCTACACAAGCTCAGAAAGAAGGAAGAAACAATGATTTAAGTTGCTGATTTCAATAAAGATTGGCAAAAGTCATTACTAGAATATTTACAAACTAGAAGACTTCCAGAAGACAAGTCAACAGCACATCATATCACAAGAAGGGCTATGTCATATGCCCTAGGAGGTGATGTTCTTTATAGAAGATCATTCGATCAGATGTGGCTACAATGTCTAAGCAAAGAAGTGCCACAGAATATTGTTAAAGAAGTACTTGTCAGATTGTGTGGCACTCGCCAGTCAGGGCTAAACATGAAAGTAAAGATGAAGAGACTCAGATATTATTGGTCGGCAATGATGTCCGTACTGCATGGACACAGCCAGAAGATGTCACCAGTGTCAAGTGCATGGGGTGGTTTTGCACCAACCTCCGAATGTGCTACTCCTAACCGTTGCTTCATGGTCATTCGAGTGTTGGGGCACAGATACAATAGGTCCAACAGTCCCTCTATTTTCTAAAGGACACAGATTTATACTTGTCGCTACAAATTATTTTTCTAAATGGGCAGAGGTAGTGTCGCTACTAGAGGTTATAGCACAACACTTCCTTCAATTTTTTAAAAGCCACATTGTCTATCATTTTGGGGTTTCCGCAAAATAATTTCTGATAATGGGATAGCCTTTAGGAGCACAAAAATCAATAATTTTGTCAAATGAAACGGGATAGACTGAAGATACTACAATCCAGGGAAAATGGTCTGGTTGAGGCCTTCAACAAGAAACTGGTACATATTTTGAAGAAAAAATTAGACGAAAACAAAAGAGATTGGAATAACAAACTGTTAGAAGCCTTGTGGGCCTACCGAACAATGTTCAAGTCTCCCACTCAATGTACACCCTACGCACTTATGCAAGGGTCTGAGGTCGTAACACCGTTAGATGTCCAGACGCCAACTATTAGATTCATTTTCGCCAATCAACTTACAACAAAAGAAAGTGCAAAACTCAGATTTGAATAAATGGAAAGTCTAAAAAAAGCAACTAGAAGCACAACTGCATTTGGAGCTTTACCAAGTGAGGATGGTACAAGTTCATGAAAAATTGGTCCGTCCAAGGACGTTCGAAGTTGGTGATCTCATTCTCGTGCTCAAAAGGCCTATTCTTTCATGCCGCAAGATAGGTGAAAAATTTGAGCCAGCTTGGGAAGGATCATTTATTGTATAAAAGGTCTATTCAAAAGGAGCCTACCAGCTGGTGGATTTCTGAGGTGAAAGACCTATGCTGCCGATCAATGGATGATATTTGAAGACATATTATAAAACTTGACATTACTCAAAATATGATTTTGAGATTTTGATTATTCTGGGGTTGTTTATTTGGCCAAGCGTCTGTGACTGGGTCAAAAATTTTGTAATAAATTAACCCCAATAAAATGAAAAATTTTTAATTTGTCCATAAACTTGTTTTTGAAAATCAACCAATAAAAATTAAGTTTCCAAAGTACACTTTGAAAATTAAATGTGATAAAGACAATAAGAAAAGGAAACGATAAATCTTTTGAGTTGTTTCTCTCGATTTTGAGGTCTCTTACTCTTTGCTCGCGCATCACGACTATCATTATCTGCAGTAAGTTTATTCACATCCTCGTGAAATTTCACATTCTGCACAAAATCTTACAAAATCTCGCAAAGTCTTACAAATTGTTTCTTCGCCAATGTCAACCTTATCACATGCCACATATTTATGAATTAAACACCACAAATTGTCTATACTATTTTCATGTTGTTTTTGGGGTTAGTACGTAAATTTTAATTCCCTCTGTTCGAGGTCGATACCTAAAATTCAGCTCTCTTTCTGGGATTGATACCTAAATTTTAATTCCCATTTCGGGATCAGTACCTAAATTTTGATTCCTATCTTTCGAGGTTGGTACCTAAATTCTGACTCACTTTCTGGGATTGATACCTATATTTCAATTCTCATTTCAAGATCAATACCTAAATTCTGATTCCCTCCTTTCGAGATCTGTACCTAAATTCCATCTCTCTTTCTGAGATTGACACTTAAATTTCAATTTCATTTTGGGACCAATACATAAATTCTGGTTCTTATCTTTTGGGATCAACACCTAAATTTTGATTCCCTCCTTTTGAGGTTGGTACCTAAATTCTAACTCTCTTTCTAAGATTGATACCTAAATTTGAATTCTCATCTTGGTACCTAAATCTGATTCCATGTACATAANCTATTGTTGTTGCTCCAAGACACGCAGGTTGTCGACCAGTTAAGTTACGTTTGGGTCCGAGAATTCTGCAATCACCTGTCATGAAGTCCAAAAGGAAAAGATGAGGAAGTTACCTCGTACTATATCTGGTCCGCGCCATGGATAGCATACCTCTCTTCAACAAACTGATGTTAAGACACCCCTTCTCAGGACATCGCTGCCAAAGAAAAGGTGAGGGTACCCAAGGTCGTCATACTGATTCGGTTCAGTGAGCTTGTTGGGCAGGATCATGGAATGAAGCGATGGTCCAAAATATCTAACATTGTCGCAGCTATTTCCAGTGAGATTTATAAGCAAGTAGATGATGTTCAGCAAAGTCCTCCAGATCTTAAAGCGATACAAGAATCAGTAATTGAAGAAAAGGTTATGAAGCTCAGGATTGAGATTTCTGAGTTAACTTGAAAACATGGTGTTTTTGTTGATGATGAGGATGATGAAGATTTCAACTTTAACGATTACCTCGAGGAAGACTTCATGAACATTCATGTAATCAAAACTAGAGTCACTGCATCTATGTGTGATGCTCAACCTCTCATCGAAGAGAACATCTTAGATGATCTGCGTAGGGCTATCTTCCTGAGGGATGAGCAGACCAGCAAAATGGAGAAAATAATGGAAGAGATGGCTGTTATGGGCACAGTTCAGGGACAGTCTTAACCCCAACAGTTAGCTTCTCAAGAAGTTAATCTGCCAAAGATTATACATATCACCAATGAAAGGAGGGAAGTTGCCTCAGCAAACAGAGATGATCAATAGAGGAAGGATTCTCCATCGAGTTCTATACCAAAAAGGGAATGTAAATAGATGGTCGAACAAGTTCGGGAGGCCTTAGCCCAATCTAATGGTGGTGCATTAATTTTAAAGGGTAGACCCTACCCGGAGGAGTTTGATATCGTACCATACCCTAAGGGTTTTGTGTCACTGAACTTTAAGATATTAGATAGGATTTGAATCCCAGGCAGCATATAACGTATTTCTGAGCTAGTTATGACAACACAGGAGGAAATGAAGCTTTACTCTTCCAACAGTTTGTCAGCAGGCTGTCAGGTATAGTTTTTTATTGGTATGTCGAACTACCCAACAGATCAATCAAGACATTTGTCAAATATGAATATATGTTTGTGAAGAGATTTTTTGGAGCACAGCATCACATGTCTATCAGAGATCTCATAATGGAGAAGCAAAAGCCCAACAAGACCGTAGTAGATTACATCTTGAGGTGGAGAAACCTTAGCATGAAATGTGAACCACAACTACAGAAATATCATGCAATTGAGATCTTACTCAAGATTATCCATGGTCCAGTAGCTTTCATGCTCGAGGGACTCACGATCAAGTCCTTCGAGAAGCTACTCAGCAATGCTAGCAATCTACAAGAGGAAATTAAACTTATGTATTCCCAAGAGAAATTAGAAAAGACTAGATTAACCCAAATATTTGAGAGAAGTCCGGGACAGTGGCAACAATTTATAAAGTAAAACTGCCAATGAAGATACATGTAGAGAATTCTTGTCCAGATTCCCAATCATCATCAAGGCATGCCCAAAAAAAACACAACAGTATGGCCAGTCTAGTCAGCAACTGCATCAGGGAGGATCATATTGAACAGAATAAGAGATGTTCGTCCATGTCAAAATGGAGGAAAACAATGTATTCTTTCAAATCATAAGCGGTGCCCAAGATATTCAGAAGTTTAATGAAGAAGTCCGAGTTCAGGTTACCAGATCCAAAGAAACCGAAAGAGGTCGACAAAAGGGATCAACCTAATTTTTACCCGTATCACTCAATGCTTAGACACACTATATAGGATTGTTTCATCTTTAAGGATTAGCTCGAGAAGAATCTTAAAAAAGGGAATATAATGATCCCAAAGAAATATTTAAAAGAACCTGAAAAAGGTTCTGTTAATATGATTTTGGTTGAGCCAATAATTCTAATAGATCCTTCGAGATCGTATAAACAGAAAATAGAATCAGTAATGGCGTTTGGGTTAATGAACGTCGTAGTAACATACCAACAAGCTATGACAAAGATTTTTGATGATCTCAATCACAACCAAGTGGAATGTTAAGAGGATGATTTGGACATTAAGAGTAAACAAAAAGTAGACCATTTGTACGATTTGAGGATCGTGTTCGAACGATTACGACAATATAATCTCAAGATGAATCGCCTATAATGTGCCTTGAACGTTACCTCTAGGAAATTTCTAGGATTTGTTGTCCATCATTGGGGAATCCAGATCGAACCGGATAAGATTAAAGCTATTTCAGAAATGCCTCCTCCCAAAACCTTGAAATAACTATGTTCCTTCCAAGTAAAATTTGTATATTTGAGACGCTTTATTTCTAATCTCTCAGGCAGGTGTCAGCCCTTCTAGACATTAATTATAAAGGATGGCAAATTCATTTAGAAAGATAAGTGTCAGCGAGCCTTTGAGGACTTTAAGTAATATTTAATGACACCTTTTGTTTTGGCAGCCCCTATCCCAGGAAAATCGTTGATACTTTATACTACGGCCTTAAACGACTCTCTTAGAGCCCTATTAGCTCAGGTCAATGACGAGGGTAAGGAAAATGCACTCTATTACTTGAGTCGCCGTCTAATATTGACAGAAGTAAAGTATTCACCCATTGAGAAGCATTGTCTAGGTTTAATTTTAGCTGCCTAAAAGCTTAGACATTACATACTTTCTCATAAGATTACCCATATTTCAAAAGTTATTCCGTTGCAGTATCTGATGACCCAACCAACACTCTCTAGTCGTCTAGCAAGGTGGTCAATGATTATTGCAATTTGATATAACTTTTGTTTCCCTCCGTGCTATTAAGGGACAAATTTTGGGAGATTTTCTTGTCGCACGCCCACTTCCAGCTGGGTCCCCACTCAACGATGAATTGTCAAATGAACAGATATTACAAACGGAATTATCTAGTGTGTAACCCTGAGAGATGTACTTCGACAGAGCTTCGTTAGCCAGAGCAGATAAAGGATCAAAGATAATTATACCGTGCAAAGCAGAGATAGTTCTCATTTTCATCATGTCGGATAATAGCATACTGAGATTCTCCTATCACTCGACAGATTCCTGCACCAACAATGAAGTATAATATGAAGCGTTAATCATCGGTTTGGAGTTGGTGATCTAAATAAATATAACTAATATTACCATCTATGGTGACTCTCAACTTGTCATCCAACGAGTCGCCGTACAATACAAGATTTTGAAGCCAAGACTAGCAGAATACCATCAGTATGCAATGAAGCTGCTTGAACCAATTCCTAATGTGACTCTACCAAATTCCTCGGGGAGATAATGCCCATGCTGACACTCTAGCAAAACTTGCAAAGTAGTTGTCATGTTCACTGGAAGATTCCATAGACATTATAGTACAAGGACGATGATTTTTGTATCGAATTGAACTCGAGAATCTACACAAGCTTAAACAAGAAGAAGGAATGATGATTGCAGTTGCTGACATCAATGAAGATAGGTGTAGGTCATTAATAGAATATTTGCAAACTGGAAAGCGGCTAGCAGACAAGTGTAAGGCATATCACATCACAAGAAGGGCTATGTCATATGCCCTAGTGGGGGATGTTTTTTATAAAAGATCATTGGATCAGATGTGTTTGTGATGTCTGAACAAAGCAAAGGCACAAAATATTGTCAAAGAAGTACATGTTGAATTGTGTGGTGCTCACCAGTCAGGACCAAAGATGAAAATGAAGATCAAGAGACTCAGATATTATTGGCCAGCAATGATGTCCAGTTGCATGGATACAGCCAAAAAATGTCACCAGTGCCAAGTGCATGGGGTGGTCTTACACCAACCTCAAAATGTGCTACATTCAACCGTTGACACATGTGTTGAGGCACGAACATAATAAGTCCAATAGACACTTCATCCTTTAAGGGACTCAAATTTATTCTTGCAGCTACGGATTACTTCTTAAAGTAGGCAGAGGCAATCCCATTATGAGAGTTTACAACACAGCACGTCCTTCAATTCTTCAAAAGTTAAAATGTCTACCATTTCAGTGTAGTGCGTAGAGTAATTTTTGACAATGGGACAGCCTTCAAAAGCACCAAAGTCAACAACTTCATTAAAAGGCATGGGATAGGCTCGAGATACTCTACAATCTACTATCCCAGGGCAAATGACCTAGCCAAGGCCTTCAACAAAATATTGGTATAGATTTTAAAGAAGACATTTGATTAAAATAAAAGAGATTGACGTAACAGACTGTTAGAAACTTTGTGGGCCTATCAGACAATGTTCAAAACTCCAACTCAATGTACACCCTATGCACTTGTGAATGGGTCTAAGGTCGTATTGCCATTAGAAGTCCATGTACTGTCTCTCAAAGTTATTGTCACCAATCAGCTTACAACAGAATGCAGTACGAAGCTTAGACTTGAAAATTGGAGAGTCTCAAGGGAAAGCGACTAGAAGCGCAACAAAATTTGGATTTTTACCAGGCAAGGATGGTACAAGCTCATGACAAATTGGCCTGCCCAATGACGTTCAAAGTTGGTAACCTCATTCTAGTTCTCAAAAGGCTTATTCTTCCATGCCGCAAGATAGGTGGAAAACTTGAACCGACTTGGGAGGGACCATTTGTCAGAGAAAATGTCTATTCAGAAGGAGCCTACTAGCTGGTGGATTTTCGAGACGAAAGGCCTATGATGCCGATCAATGGACGATATTTGAAAGCATATTATGCCATGTGACATTGTTTAAGATAATATTTTGAGATCTGGAATGTTCTGGGTTTACTTATTTGACCAAATGTCTGTGATTGGGTCCAAATTTTTGTAATAAGATTACTCTTAATAAAATGAAAATTTTTGAAGTTGCTCACTTCATTCTTTTTCTCTTCTATTTTTCTTAATTTTAACATCTCACTAAAATTAAATAAGATAATAATAAAAACAAGACTCCTCTTCAAAGAGGAAGAGAGCGGTAACATAACTGAATCTTATGGAGGGAACTAGTCGTTTGGCATTCATGATAACTACACCAACCGGAAACATGATCAGCACTGACAATGAGAGACTGTCAGTTCCACCTTTAAAAAGAACTTAGCTCAGAATGCTAATCATTGCAGACATAGAGCTATTCTACGCAAAGAAAGAAGAAGCCTGGAAGAGGAGGAAAATTTACTTACCCCGATTCCTGAGGGGAAAATCTACGACCCTTACATGAGGAAGACTTTCACGTGTCTGCTACTACAGAGGATGAGTCTGAATTCTTTACAGAGCAAGTGCAATGAAATACTAGATGAATTTTATAAGGGTTGTCCAATGTGTTACATCAAAGTTCTTATTCAGATATCAACTGGAGGGGCATTCGTGGAGTGTCTGGCATGCAATGTTCAACATTTATACCACTACAGCTGCCGATACGGGATGCCAGGAGATAGCTTAGTCGGATACCGAGTCTTACATTCCATTACCTGTGGAGCCAAGTTAGATGTAGTATACTATAGATGAGGAGATGATAAATCCGCCTCAACGATCTCAAAGGATCTCCACAGCAGAATTGGAAAGGATAAACAGTTAAGAGGAGAGAATTCAAATTTTACAAAGAAATCCGAGGAAATATTGTCAACATTTGTGAAGGCCTACAGTTGTACACAAGAGTCTTCTATGAAAGTGATGAAAGAAGAATCCTAGACTGCATATTTGATTTAAGAGATAAATGTCAGGCAGGCCTGCTGATGGACAGAACTTACTCTGAGCCACAAAGGTGGATGAGAGGAAAAGGCAAGATCACCATCCAATGTGATTTTTGTTATAATGTCACTAAGGATAGACAAGGGAATCCCCAGGCATCTTAAAAAATGATGAAGTGGACCCCATTCCCTCCAGGATAAAATGGATGATCAAGAGAGTGGTTAGATGGAGCATACTGTCAGTTGATTGCATTCTAAATAGTTGTATCATCAATATCTACAACGAGGGAGATTACATTCCCCTGCATAAAGACCATCATGATTTCGTGAAGACTTTCTGCTCGGTCTCCTTCATGAGCAAGAGCAATATACTATTTGGAAAGAAAATGATGTTATTGGCCCCGGCGAGTTCTGGGGATCCGTTAAGATTCCACTATCGATAGGTTCAGTACCGATTCTCAAAGGAAATGGAGTAGACCTTGCGAAGCATTGCATCCGAGTGGTACGACACCGCAGAGTGTTTGTGACTTTTAGAAGGATGGACAGCAACATGATGTCATACAGATTTTGACTAGATATAGAGCTATAGGAGCTACGCCCGTAAGAGCTATGAGAGGTTGCACCTCTAAGAAAACATAAAGGGAATTCTTATCCTGGAGCATGACTTAGTAGGTCAGCTTGATTAGGAGGTCATCCCACAGACGACAGACAGACAGTTCTTTTTGTCACCTTTTGCACTGTGTCAGAACAACATATATGATATATATTTAGCATGTGATGTTTTATATGTATTCAACACGAGATGTTTTAGATCTACATTTGATGTTTCCAGCATGTATTCAGTCTGTAAAACCTATTTTGAGAAGATCAATGAAATTTACTTTAAAATGCAGTCTGCTTCTTGAACTGCCCTTTGTACGATGAATCAAGAGTCACCGAACCATACATTGGTTCTAAACTACAATGGACAAAGAACAAAACAATAAAACTTAATGATAATGAAATTTGAATAAAATATTCTTTTTGAAAAATAAATCATCCAATGAAAATTAAATCTTTTCAAAATAAATATTATATATATATATATATGTACTTTGATAATTAAAAGTGATAAAAACTACAAGAAAAGAAAAATAAAGTTGCTTGAGTTTGTTTCCCTCAAGTTCAAGGTCTCTTACTCTTCGCTTGCGCAACACGACTATTTTTGTCTGCACCAACTTTTCACATTTCTCGGAGTTTCGTACTCTGTACAAAGTCTCACAAATTTTTTTCACCGATGTCAATCTTCACATGACACATATCTATGAGTTCAACACCATTCATGTTATTCTCGGGGTCAGTACCTAAATTCTAATTCCCATTTTCACATTTGGGGTAGGCCTCTTTATGCCCTACTCTCAACTTTGCATTCGGAATATGCCTTTATACGCCATATTCCCATCCTTACATTCGGGTAGGCCTCTTTACACCCAATTCCCATCCTTGCATTTGGAATAGGCCTCTTTACACCCTATTCCCATTTTCACATTCGGGGTAGGCATCTTCACGCCCTATTCTCATGTCTGTATTCTCCTCTTCACGCCCTATTCCCATGTCTGCATTTGGGGTAGGCCTCTATATGCCCTATTCTCAACCTTGCATTCGAAATAGGCCTCTTTATGCTCTATTTCCATCCTTACATTTAGGCTAGACCTCTTCACACCCTATTCCCATCTTTACATTCGGGGTAGGTCTCTTCACGCTTGATTACTATGTCTGCTTTTGGGTAGGCCTCTTCACACCCTATTCCCATGTCTGCATTCGGGGTAGGCCTCTTCACGCCCTATTCCCATATTTACATTTGGAGTAGGCCTGTTTACGCCCTATTCCCATCTGTGCATTCGGAATATGCCTCTTTACGCCTTATTCTCATCCTTACATTTGGGGCAAGCCTCTTCACGCCCTATTCCCATCTTTCAATTTGAGGTAGGACTCTTCACGACCTTATCCCATGTTTTCATTCGGGGTAGGCCTCTTTATGCCCAATTTTAATGTCTATATTCAGGGTAGGTCTCTTTATGCCTTATTCTCATCTTTACATTTGGAGTAGGCCTCTTCACGCCCTATTCTTGTCCTTACATTCGGGATAGGCCTCTTTACGCCCCATTCCCATCTTTACATTCGCGATAGGCCTCTTCACGCCCTATTCCCACCTTTGCATTCGAGATAGGCCTCTTTATGCTCTAGTTCCGTCTTTAAATTCGGGATAGGACTCTTCACACCCTATTCTTATCTTACATTTTAGAGTAGGTCTTTTACGCAGTTGAACACACTTTCGGTTGAGGTTTAGTTTTCCCTCTTTAGTAGCCTATGGTTTAGCCATAGGACTTTCCTGTTGACTATTCCTAGAAAACTAGAAAAGGAACCCTCACCTTTAGAAACTCTAAACTCTTCTGTGCTCAACTTAAAGTTCCATATACTAGTCAAAGGGAGGCCCCATAGGACTGCTTGGCCTTAAAGTTGACCCTGGGTGTTGGTCTGAATCTAGTTCATTCACTTGCACTCACTTGCATCCACTTTCACTCACAACCCTAAAACCCATATTTGTTGACTTTGATTGCTTGATCTGTTAGGAAATTCATGTAGATAGTCCCCTAGACGCAGTAGCCCTAGGCTAAGCTTTAGCTATGACCAGTACATAGAGAACCCAAATGGGATTTTATTGGTCCATAGCTCACGTAAGGTGGTTGACACCCCAATTCTACCAAAATATCCAACTTGGCATTTTGCCTCCAAATCCACCAAATTTACCTAAATGCCCTTGAAATCCTAAATTTTACAAAAATTCACAAATTCATCCAAAATACTCAAATTTATTCAAAAATCATTTCAAACTATTTGAATCTACCCAAATTACCCAAAACAAACAAAAAATTTAAAATTACCAAAATACCCTCAAATTTGTCAAAATTTCAAAAATTCCCTTGGTAGCCCAAACTTTTCTAAAACCCTCAAAATCATTTCAAATATCCCCAAAACCAATTAGGACCCTTTAATTGAACCCAATTTGACCAATTTGAACACTTTGACTGAAAAGCCCCAAATTGTCTTTAATGGCCCAATTTCTCCAAATTCACCTCACATACCCATCAATTTGAACCCAATCCTCCCCAATTTCAATTCTAAACTCAAATTCAACTTTCATATGATCAATTCAAACCAAATCCTAGCCTAATTGACCTATGCTTTGAGCTTAATTTTGATCCAAATTAAACCCCAAATTTTGGCCCTATAACTTAATCTCACCTAATTGAACCATATGATCCACTCAATTGCCTAAATTTGAATCCTAAATTCTTCCAAAAAATCCTACACATCAAATGGACCTTCAATTGGTCTTGTTCAAGCCTCAAATTCATTTAAGGTCAACCCACATTCAAAATCCACAAATTTACCCTAAATTGGCTATGTCTCCGAAATTCCACCAAATTGAATGTCCTAACCCCAAAATTGACACCCAATTTATGTTGAAAAATCTTTATGACATTCATTTAGACCATTTGGAATCATCAATTTGGACCTAACCCAACCTTAGCCAAACCTAAACCCAAGTCTAACCCAACACCCCCAAATTGACCAAATGCCAAAAATCCTCTAAATTGAACATCCAAATAAATTCAAAATCACTCCAAACCTTTTCCGAACCTCTTGTGAGAATCATCTACACAATATTGATTAATAAATTGAGCTCAATGTCATGGCTATCCTAACACAAACCCAACTTCTAGCCATTTTGACCCAAATTGAACCCCTTCACCAAGATTGATTAGCAATGCCAAAGACACCAAATTAATGCCACAGCCACTAAGCACACTCTATTGACCAAGCTAAACAACCCTAAACCCACCCAAGTGAGATATGGACCAATGGGTCCCTAAAATAAGGGATTTCATCCCATTTTTAGGCCTTAACCAAGAAATCTCTTCCATCATCTCTAACCATTAGGGTTAAATAATAATTAACCCTCTCCCTGGCTCACCTGACCACCTGACCACCTCCCCTACTCTGGATAGCCACCCTACTCGCTGAAAAATGCCAAAATCGTGAGCCACCACCTCTAAATCAAACCCAATTTTAACCCCAGAGGCCAGCTCATCCTAATTGCCCTTTAGTGCTCCTCAGCCTTCCACCTAAGAAGCTCTTTGCACCCATTAATTGGCCCTGATGCCCAGCCTAAGCCCTTCTATTTAAGCAGCCCCCTCCATGTACAAAAGAGAGCTAACCATAATTCTATGAGAAACTCTGCCAAAATCTTACCAGATATTCTCCAAGCATTCTTAAGCTCAAGCCAACCATCTTCCTTCTCCAGTTCCTTATGTGAGAGTTCAATTTTGAGCTTAAAATTAGGTCAAAACTAGGACATTCTTCTCCACAACACCACAGTGAACCAAACTCAAATTAATTGTGCACACACCATCTACACAGTGAAAGGAGTTGATCCCCGCAAAAATCCCCTCTCAAATAGCCTCTAACCTAGCTCTAGACCAACACCTAAAATAGAGTTTGATCAAAACAATTTATTCCTTCAAAGATGAAGCGGTACCCAAAATGTTCAGAAGTCTGATGAAGAAGCCTGAGTTCAGATTACCAGAGCCAAAGAAACCCAAAGTGGTGCACAAAAAGGATCGACCTAATTATTGCTCGTATCATTAGATGCTTGGACACTCTATAGAGGATTGTTTCGTCTTTAAGGATTAGCTCGAGAAAAATATTAAGGAAGGAAATATAATGATCTCGAAAGTATATTTAAAAGAACATGAAAGAGGTTCTATAAATATGATTTTGGTTGATTCAGTTTCTCTGATTGACCCATATGCTGGTAAAGACGGATGAAGTAAAGTTTGGAATAAGCTCAAGAGTATACTGGAACAAATTCAGAATGCATCAAGGAAAGCCTACATTCAGAGTCTTCACCTTGCCAAGCCAGAGATGAAGATTTTGCCAAGAAATCTGCCACCACCACCAAAGAAGAAGAGGAACACCACTACAAAGACTCTGAATTTAGTCTAGTAAGATAAGGGCTGCCTTTGCTAGACTAGTTGTCTCAGATTTGTGGAAGAAAATCCTTGAATCCCTGACCTTGTATGATTATCTTTTTCCCCCTCCGGGGTCTTATAAATATAAAAATTACGATTTTGGTAACATTTTAACTATTTTTAGTGATAACGTAATCGATTATGACCAATCTAACTTTGATCTCGATTCCCAAAATGATGCTCAAATCGTACTTAAGCCCGATGAACCTGTTAGCAAGATCGAAGAATACATCGAAAATATCGATTACGACAGTGTCGGGAGTGAGGAACCAATCCTCAAGTGTCACGGTGCACCATTTGCCATGAACTTAGATCTTTCCAAAAAAGAAGAAACACCATATGATTCACCTATGACATCTCAAGAAGAAGAAATTACAGAAGTGAACTTAAGGAGGGGGAAAGTATTACCCCAAAGGTCAGCTCCAACGGATAAAGGAAAGCAAATAGTAACTCGAGAAGAGCTACCTCCACCTCCGCCAGCGGAAGAAACACACAACCAAGTAAAGATTAGAGGATCATACAAAGTGGATTACAACGTGCTAGCTCATCTTAGGAAGTTGCCTCCTCCTAAAACCTTGAAACAACTACATTCCTTCTAAGGAATGTTGGCATATCTGAGATGCTTTATTTTTAATCTCCCAAGTAGGTGTCAGCCCTTCTCGACATTAGTTAAAAAGGATGCCAAATTCGTTTGGGAAGAGAAATGGCAGCGGGCTTTTAAAGACGTTAAACAATACTTATTGACACCTACTATTTTGGCAGCCCCTATCACGGGAAAACTATTGATATTTTATACCATGGCCTTAGATTACTCACTTGGAGCCCTCTTAGCCTAAGTAAATGACAACGGTAAAGAAAACGCACTCTAATACTTGAGTCGTCGTCTAATACCGATGGAAGTAAAGTATCCACTTATTGAGAAGCATTGTTTAGCATTGATTTTCGTCTGCCAAAAGCTCAGAAATTACATGCTTTCTCAAAAAATTACCCTTATTTCAAAAGACAATTCGTTACAATATTTGATGACCCAACCAACACTCTCTGGACGTCTAGCAAGATGGTCGATGATTTTGTTGCAATTTGATACAACTTTTGTTCCCCTCTATGCTATCATGGGATAGATTTTAACAAATTTTCTCTCTGCACACCCACTTCCAACTGGGTCCCCTCTTAATGAAGAACTACCAGATGAATAGATATTACAAATGGAACTCTCTAGTGCACAATGTTGGGAGATGTACTTCGACGAAGCTTTGTTAGCCAGAAAAGACAAAGGATTGGGAACAGTTATACCAGGCAAAGCAAGAATTGAGCTGATTTTCATCACGCTAGACAAGGGTATGTTGAGATTCTACTATCACCTAACAGAGTCGTGCACTAATAATGAAGTCGAGTATGAAGCGCTAATTATCAGGTTGGAGTTGGCAATCTTCATGAAAATAATTGATATTACCATCTATGGCAACTCACAACTCATCTTTCAATAATTCGTGAGGCAGTGCAAGATTTTGAAACCAAGGTTAACCAAATATGATCAGTAGGCAATGAGGCTGCTATAACAAATTCCCAATGTGACTTTCTACTGAATCCCTCGAGGAGATAATGCCCATGATGACGCTCTAGTAAAACTTGTAAAAGAATTGGCATGTCCCTCGGGGGGTTTCATGGACATTACGGGACAAGAAAGATAGGTTTTGCCTTGATTTGACTTTAAAAATCTACACAAGCTCAGAAAGAAGGAAGAAACGATGATTTGAGTTGCTGATTTCAACAAAGATTGGCAAAAGTCATTACTAGAATATTTACAAACTAGAAGACTTCCAGAAGACAAGTCAACAGCACATCATATCACAAGAAGGGCTATGTCATATGCCCTAGGAGGTGATGTTCTTTATAGAAGATCATTCGATCAGATGTGGCTACAATGTCTAAGCAAAGAAGTGCCACAGAATATTGTTAAAGAAGTACATGTCGGATTGTGTGGCACTCACCAGTCAGGGCTAAACATGAAAATAAAGATCAAGAGACTTAGATATTATTGGTCGGCAATGATGTCCGTACTGCATGGACACAGCCAGAAGATGTCACCAGTGTCAAGTGCATGGGGTGGTTTTGCACCAACCTCCGAATGTGCTACTCCTAACCGTTGCTTCATGGTCATTCGAGTGTTGGGGCACAGATACAATAGGTCCAACAGTCCCTCAATCCTCTAAAGGACACAAATTTATACTTGTCGCTACAGATTATTTTTCTAAATGGGCAGAGGCAGTGTTGCTACGAGAGGTTATAGCACAACACCTCCTTCAATTTTTTAAAAGCCATATTGTCTATCATTTTGGAGTTTCGCGCAAAATAATTTCCGATAATGGGAAAGCCTTTAGGAGCACAAAAATCAATAATTTTGTCAAACGAAACGGAATAGACTGAAGATACTACAATCCAGGGAAAATGGTCTGTTTCAGGCCTTCAACAGACACTGGTACATATTTTGAAGAAAAAATTAGATGAAAACAAAAGAGATTGGCATAACAAACTGTTAGAAGCCATGTGGGCCTACCGAACAATGTTAAAGTCTCCCACTCAATGTACACCCTACGCACTTATGCAAGGGTCTGAGGTCGTACCACCGTTAGATGTCCAGACGCCATCTATTAGATTCATTTTCGCCAATCAACTTACAACAAAAGAAAATGCAAAACTCAGATTTGAATAAATGGAAAGTCTAAAAAAAGCAACTAGAAGCACAACTGCATTTGGAGCTTTACCAAGTGAGGATGGTACAAGTTCATGAAAAATTGGTCCGTCCAAGGACGTTCGAAGTTGGTGATCTCATTCTCGTGCTCAAAAGGCCTATTCTTGCATGCCGCAAGATAGGTGGAAAATTTGAGCCAGCTTGGGAGGGATCATTTATTGTATAAAAGGTCTATTCAAAAGGAGCCTTCCAGCTGGTGGATTTCTGAGGTGAAAGACCTATGCTGCCGATCAATGGATGATATTTGAAGACATATTATAAAACTTGACATTACTCAAAATATGATTTTGAGATTTTGATTATTCTGGGGTTGTTTATTTGGCCAAGCGTCTGTGACTGGGTCAAAAATTTTGTAATAAATTAACCCCAATAAAATGAAAATTTTTAATTTGTCCATAAACTTGTTTTTGAAAATCAAACAATAAAAATTAAGTTTCCAAAGTACACTTTGAAAATTAAATGTGATAAAGACAATAAGAAAAGGAAACGATAAATCTTTTGAGTTGTTTCTCTCGATTTTGAGGTTTCTTACTCTTTGATCGCGCATCACGACTATCATTGTCTGCACTAAGTTTATTCACATCCTCGTGAAATTTCACATTCTGCACAAAAACTTACAAAATCTCGCAAAGTCTTACAAATTGTTTCTTCGCCAATGTCAACCTTATCACATGCCACATATTTATGAATTAAACACCACAAATTGTCTACACTGTTTTCATGTTGTTTTCGGGGTTAGTACGTAAATTTTAATTCCCTTTGTTCGAGGTCGGTACCTAAAATTCAACTCTCTTTCTGGGATTGATACCTAAATTTTAATTCCCATTTCGGGATCAGCACCTAAATTTTGATTCCTATCTTTCGAGGTTGGTACCTAAATTCTGACTCACTTTTTGGGATTCATACCTATATTTCAGTTCTCATTTCAAGATCAATACCTAAATTCTGATTCCCTCTTTTCGAGATCTGTACCTAAATTCCATCTCTCTTTCTGAGATTGACACTTAAATTTCAATTTCATTTCGGGACCAATACATAAATTCTGGTTCTTATCTTTTGGGATCAGCACCTAAATTCTGATTCCCTCCTTTTGAGGTTGGTACCTAAATTCTGACTCTCTTTCTAAGATTGATACCTAAATTTGAATTCTCATCTTGGTACCTAAATCTGATTCCATGTACATAAATTATGACTCTCTTTCTAAGATTGATACCTAAATTTGAATTCTCATCTCGGTACCTAAATTTTGATTCCATGTACATAAATTCTGACTCTCTTTCTAAGATTGATACCTAAATTTCAATTCTCATCTCGATGTCAGTACTTAAATTTTGATTCCCTCCCTTCGAGGTTGGTACCTAAATTCTGACTCTCTTAAAGAGATTGATACCTAAATTTTTATTCCAATTTTGGAGTCAATACCTAAATTCTGATTCCCTACCTTTGAGGTCAGTACCTAAATTTTGATCCCCTTTCAGAGATTGATACTTAAATTTCAATTCTCATTTCGGGATCAGTACATAAATTTTGAGTCCAATCTTTTGGGATGAGTGCCTCAATTCTGATTCCCTCCTTTCAAGGTTAGTACCTAAATTTCAACTCTCTTTCTGAGATTGATACCTAAATTTCAATTCTCATCTCAGGGAAAGTACCTAAATTCTGATTCCCTCCCTTTGACAGTGGTTATAAAATTTGATAAAGATGTGTATAACATATTCAATAATTGCAAAGTCACACTTATCAACAAAAGTATACATATCGCTCAAGTAATACAGGGCTCTAATGGAGTCCTGGATATCGATCCCACAAGGAGTAATATTAGAGGCTACGAACTAATATTTAAAAAATCATTACTTAATCACAACAATATAGTTCAATTTGCATATTTGTCACTAATAGGCAATTGAAATAAAAATATAATTTTAATAAACTCTTAATTAACTAATTCTACTAACAAAGTTTTTAATGTGAAGTTCAATATATAATAAAGCATACTTCTCCTATTCAAGAATTATAAGTGAATGGATAAATTGAATCAGTTCAAATTGTATTATGCCAAATAGGAGCATACCTATTCTTTACCCTTTCGACCAGGCATAAAGAACATTGAATAATCCTATGCTTGGTTACTGAATGTGTGGCTAGGCGGAGAAGATATCGGCTCTCACTTCAGAGCTACCACGTTCCCCTCACCTGAGGGCTAACATCTACACTTTAGCACCCAAACGATAGAACCGAATTGAGGATTTTAGTCTGAATTGAGGATTTTAGTCTGTCACTCTAAAATCTCCAATTCTACACCAGATAATTTTTATTTCCCTATTTATTTGCACTCAACTTTCAAGGACTTTGACCTCCCTAAATCCTAACTTTCAAGGACTTTGACCTCCCTAAATCTTGGATGTAATCTTCACCTTAGTTGTAAAACTTCATATTTTAACAAATCAATTGGCCAGATTGAAAGTAAATTAAGATCAAAGTGAAAAGATCATATAACTTCTTTAACATTCTTAAGGCTCAACCAATTCAAATCACCATTTCAAAAAATCTCAAGACAAGGAGAAAGACAGAGAAACATAATTTAACAAATCAATTGGCCAGATTGAAAGTAAATTAAGATTGAAGTGAAAAGATCATCACAAACTTCTTAAACATTCTCATGGCACAACCAATTCAAATCACCATTTCACAAAATATCAAGACAAGGAGAAAGACAGAAAACTACTCAGAACTCATGGAGAAGATACGACAAAACTTTGAATTTATATATAAAAGCAAATTCATACANAAAATATCAAGACAAGGAGAAAGACAAAAAACTACTCAGAACTCATGGAGAAGATACGACAAAACTTTGAATTTATATATAAAAGCAAATTCATACAAATTTCAATTAGTAAATACAACTTATCTCTAATTTCTCCACAAGAAAACTCCTCAAAGTTTCTCTAAATCTCTTCCTTTCTTTAGAACACATGAAATTCTCTTTTGAAGAGACAAGGAGGTAGAAATCTCTCACTTTCCTTCCACTCTTACAATCTCTCAAAGAATTCCTCACAAGGCTAACCACTCTTTACACTCTAATGGGAACCACAACAACAAAGACTCAACGGACACACATCAGGCACCCTGTGGACACCCTAATTTTTGGCTTCCAAATGTTTCTTTTAAAGTTGTAGAAGNTTTATCTCTAATTTCTCCACAAGGAAACTCCTCAAAGTTTCTCTGAATCTCTTCCTTTCTTTACAACACACGAAATTCTCTTTTGAAGCAACAAGGAGGTAGAAATCTCTCACTTTCCTTCCACTCTTACAATCTCTCGAAGAATTCCTCACAAGGCTAACCACTCTTTACACTCTAATGGGAACCACAAACAACAAAGACTCAGCGGACACACATCAGGCACCCTGTGGACACCCTAATTTTTGGCTTCCAAATGTTTCTTTTAAAGTTGTAGAAGAGTTCTCAAGAGTTGCCCAAGCGTCCCTTCAAAAATCATCCACATTCAATGCATCTGTTGAGAGAAACAACATGCTCGCCATCGGCGGCCTCGATGATGCTATCAACGACCTTCTAGAATATTTAATTCTAGACTCTCGAGAAAAACTCGCCGTTGACGGCTTCGATCTTGCTGTCGGCGCCCAAGATCAAATCTCCATACTTTGGTCCTTTTGCTCCAAATTTGCTCTATTTTTCATCTTTTTGCACTAATGACCTTAATTCAACATACCTGCAACAAAACATCAAAAAAACCTTTATTTATAGTGTAATATCATCAAAACTAGTGTAAAATAGGTATGAAAGTCTCAAAATATTTTCTTTTGGCCAAAATATCCCAAACTTAACTATTACCAGTCCTCAAGTAATTTTATACTTTATAAAAGTTATGATCTAATGTGGTAAAGTCTTAATTCAGAAATATTATAAATTTGATTTAAGTAAATACCATAGTGAGATTTTCAGAAAAATTTCAAGTAATTAAATCAACTTTGTAGGTACAAGTCTATCTAGTCATCAATTTTAAGAGTTCTAGTTTTCTATTCATTTCCAGAATGACTATGTGTTGTAATATCCAGTCACTTAAAATATTCAAATGATAGGAACTTCATGAGAACATTACTAGTAAAAGATGATATTCCATAAATANAAAATTCTACTAACAAAGTTTCTAATGTGAAGTTCAATATATAATAAAGCATACTTCTCCTATTCAAGAATTATAAGTGAATGGATAAATTGAATCAGTTCAAATTGTATTGTGCCAAATAGGAGCTTACATATTCTTTACCCTTTCGACCAGGCATAAAGAATATTGACTAATCCTATGCTTGGTTACTGAATGTATGGCTAGGCTGAGAAGATACGGGCTCTCACTTCAGAGCTACCACGTTCCCCTCACCTGAGGGCTAACATCTACACTTTAGCACCCAAACGATAGGACCAAATTGAGTATTTTAGTCTGAATTGAGAATTTTAGTCTGTCACTCTTAAATCTCCAATTCTACACCAGATAATTTTTATTTCCCTATTTATTTGCACCCAACTTTCAAGGACTTTGACCTCCCTAAATCTTGGATGTAATCTTCACTTTAGTTGTAAAACTCAACATATTTTAACAAATCAATTGGCCAGATTGAAAGTAAATTAAGATTGAAGTGAAAAGATCATCACAACTTCTTTAACATTCTCATGACACAACCAATTCAAATCACCATTTCACAAAATATCAAGACAAGGAGAAAGACAGAAAACTACTCAGAACTCATGGAGAAGATACGACAAAACTTTGAATTTATATATAAAAGCAAATTCATACAAATTTCAATTAGTAAATACAACTTATCTCTAATTTCTCCACAAGAAAACTCCTCAAAGTTTCTCTAAATCTCTTCCTTTCTTTAGAACACATGAAATTCTCTTTTGAAGAGACAAGGAGGTAGAAATCTCTCACTTTCCTTCCACTCTTACAATCTCTCAAAGAATTCCTCACAAGGCTAACCACTCTTTACACTCTAATGGGAACCACAACAACAAAGACTCAACGGACACACATCAGGCACCCTGTGGACACCCTAATTTTTGGCTTCCAAATGTTTCTTTTAAAGTTGTAGAAGAGTTCTCAAGAGTTGCCCAAGTGTCCCTTCAAAAATCATCCACATTCAATGCATCTGTTGAGAGAAACAACATGCTCGCCATCGGCGGCCTCGATGATGCTATCAACGACCTTCTAGAATATTTAATTCTAGACTCTCGAGAAAAAACTCGCCGTCGACGGCTTCGATCTTGTTGTCGGCGCCCAAGATCAAATCTCCATACTTTGGTCCTTTTGCTCCAAATTCGTTCCTTTTTTCATCTTTTTGCTCCAATGACCTTAATTCAACATACCTGCAACAAAACATAAAAAAAACTTTATTTATAGTGTAATATCATCAAAATCAGTGTAAAATAGGTATGAAAATCTCAAAATAATTTCTTTTGGCCAAAATATCCCAAACTTAACTATTACCAGTCCTCGAGTAATTTTTATACTTTATAAAAGTTATGATCTAATGTGGTAAAGTTTTAATTCAGAACTATTATAAATTTGATTTAAGTAAATACCATAGTGAGATTTTTAGAAAAATTTCAAGTAATTAAATCAACTTTGTAGGTACAAGTCTATCTAATCATCAATTTTAAAAGTTCTAGTTTTCTATTCATTTCCAGAATGACTATATGTTGTAATATCAAGTCACTTAAAATATTCAAATGATAGGAACTTCATGAGAACATTACTNGCCCCCACTCCATCTGTTAACTCATGGGGACAAACTTCAAATTCCTTACCTAAGAGTGCAAAAATGAATGTTGGGACCATTGTTAGTGGCCATGAGTCGTGTTGGTCTTCCATTGAGGCTGAGCTCCTTGTTTTATAGTTGTTTTCTCTTGTTTGGAGGTATACTTGTATTTTCNCCCCCACTCCACCTGTTAACTCATGGGGACAAACTTCAAATTCCTTACCTAAGAGTGCAGAAATGAATGTTTGGACCATTGTTAGTGGCCATGAGTCGTGCTGGTCTTCCATTGAGGCTGAGCTCCTTGTTTTATAGTTGTTTTCTCTTGTTTGGAGGTATACTTGTATTTTCTGTTTACTTAAGTTTGTTATGTTGGAGAGGGCCCCTCCCTAGGATGTTTATTTATTGGTGTACGCTTATATATATATATATATATATATATATATATATATATATATATATATATATATATATATATATATATATATATATATATATATATATATATATGTCTAAT
>JXCR01006804.1:55679-70679 GCA_002079205.1 Phalaenopsis hybrid cultivar
TAGGTCTTAAGGACTTAGTGGTGAACTTAAGTTGAAATCCACTTGTTAAAAGAGGAGTAGAAAAATCAACATAATCAAACTCTTTTAAAACACCACAAGTACAATTAGGACTAAAATTTGGCTAAGTGTTCTTAATAACACTAATTTGTCTACTAAAGGGTCTTCACCCACATAATTTCCAAATTGAAAGGTACATGACATTTACCTTACTCTTAGGGATAATCAAGACATCAATATTCACTGAGCATCAGGATAATTAGGATGAATTATTAAACAACATAATAAAGTTTAAATGGACCCAATGCCTTTTACCAGACATTAAGAAGGTTGCATGGACCTGTTCCCTNCTTGAAACTGAAAGCATTTCTTTACCTTAGAAGTATTTCATAGCTTTTACATCATTGAGCCCCAATCATGCCATAAGTTTAGTTTCTATTTATAAATTATGTCGTTATCATAAGATTCATTTTTTAATTCTTCTAATTCATTCATTTGTAACAATATTTTCTCACCAGCATCTTTCAAATTATAATTGAATTCTTTAATCACACAATATGCTTTATACTCTAATTCTACTGGTAAGTGACAAGTTTTCCAAAAATCAACCTGTAAGATGTCATTCCAATAGGAGTTTTAAAAGCAGTCCTATAAGCCCATAATGCAGTATCCAATCTAGTAGACCAATCTACTCTACTAGGGTTTACAGTCTTCTCCAGTATTTGTTTATTCTCTCTATTAGAAACTTCAGCTAACCCACTGGTCTGAGGGTGATAGGAAGTAGAGATTTTATGAATAACATTAAACTTTTCTGCGAATCTCTAAATGTATTTATTCCTGAAATGGGATCCTCCGTCAGTGATAATCACTCTCGGCATTCCGTATCTCGTGAAAATGTTTTTCATTAAAAATCTAGAAACACTTTTAGCGTCGCAACGAGGTAAAGCGTATGCTTCAATCCTATTTGAAACATAGTCTACTGCAACTAATATGTATAAGTTCCCAGATGAAGGAATAAATAATCCCATGAAATCCAATCCCTAAACATCAAAGATCTCAACTTCTAACATGAAATTCAGAGGTATTTCATTTCTTCTAGATATATTAATTACTCGTTGGCATCAATCACAAGGTTTTATGTATATGTAAACATCTCTAAAGAGAGTAGGCCAATAAAATCCATCTTGTAAAATTTTATAAGCAGTTTTATCAGTTCCAAAATGTCCTCAAAATTGAGAATCATGACATTTCTGAATGATTAGTTCAGTTTCTTCTTAAGGTACACATCTTCTCATAATAAGATCCTTACATTGTTTATATAAATAAGGCTCATCCCAAAAATATGCTTTCGCATCATGAATGCATTTTCTTTTCTGTTGCAATGTCAGTACAGGTGGTAAAATATCACATATAATATAATTAACAATATCAACATACCATGGTATTTTCCACTCATTAATATTATAGAGTTGTTCATCAGGGAAACTGTCCGTAATTTCATTGTCGGTGTTAGATAATTCATGATATTCTAATCTCGACAAATAATCAAAAAATTGATTATCAGTTTTTTTCTATCAATAACCACAAAATCAAATTCTTGCATAAAAAGTATCCATCTAATTAACCTTGGTTTGACATCCTTCTTTTGTATCAAATATTTAATAGCAGAGTAATCAGTGTGCACAACACATTTAGTCTCAATTAAATAAGATCTAAATTTTTTAAAAGCATACACAATAGCTAGTAACTCTTTTTCAGTAACAGTGTAGTTAATTTGAGCATTGTTAAGAGTTTTACTAGTGTCGTATATAATTTTAAAAATCTTATCGTACCTTTGTCTAACAACAGCTCCAATAGCATAATCACTACCATCGCACATCAATTCAAATGGTTTCTCCCAGTTAGGTGAAACTATTATAGGGGCTGTGATTAGCTTTTCTTTTAATAACTCAAAGACATTTAAACAGTCTTCAGTAAACTCAAATTTCTTGTCCTTTTCTAAAAGTTGGCATAGAGGTTTGATAATTTCTGAAACATTTTTAATATAATGCCTCTAAAAAACAACATGTCCAAGAAAACTTCTAACCCCTCTTACATTAGTAGGAGGTGTTAATTTATATATAACTTGAATTTTTGCAGGGTCTAATTCCATACCATTTTCCAAAATTTTATACCCTAACACAATTCCTCCTGCAACCATAAATTGATATTTCTACTAATTTCGAACTAAATTAGTTCTTTCGCATAACTCCAAAACTTTTTCAAGATAATTTAAGCATGCGTCAAATGATGTTCTAAATACAGAGAAATCATCCATAAACACTTCTATTCCATCGTCAATTAACTTACTAAATATAGACATCATACATCTCTGGAATATTGCAGGTGCATTACATAATCGGAAAGGCATTCTTTAAAAAGCAGAAGTTCTAAAAGGACTAATAAATGTTGTCTTTTCTTGATCCTCAAGAGCAGTAGGAATTTGATGGTAGCCAGTATATCCATCTAAAAAAACAAAAATATTTGTGCTCAGCAAGTCTATCCATTATTTGGTCTAAAAATTGTAAAGGGAAGTGATCTTTCCTAGTGGGAGTGTTTAATTTTCTATAATCAATGCAAATATGCCACCTAGTAACTTGTCTGATATGTATTAATTCATTATTCTCTTGTGCTTCAGCAGTCACCCCTCCTTTCTTAGGAACACGATGAATTGGACTTACCCAAGCATTGTCCGAAATAGGATATATAATTCTAGTGTCCAACCATTTCAGAATTTTCTTCTTGATTACTTCTTTTGTCATTGGGTTTAATCTCCTTTATGGATCAAATCTTGATTTATATTGTTCATCCAATATAATTATGTGCATACAGATCGAAGGACTGATTCCTTTAATATCAGCTAGGGTCCAACCACAAGCTTTCTTATATCATTTTTAATGTATCCAAAAGTCTTTGCTCTTGCAAATCATTTAACTCTGAAGATATAATAGCAGGTAATGTAGATTAGTTTACCAGAAACACATACTTCAAGTAGCTATATTTTCAACTCATGTTTAGGTGGTTTTATAATTGACGAGACTAGATTCTTATCAGCATTCCCTGTAATATCCAACATCTCAAATCTTTCTTGAACATAATCTAATTCTTCATTTTTTATTTCATCAAAAATAATTTCATCTTTGTCTTCAAAATCTTTTTCCTCTTCAAAATATTCTTTAAAAAGCTCGTTCAACAGATGTTCACTAATTTCTTTGCAAAAACATTCATTATCTCTTTCAACAACAGGGTATTTCAAAGATTTTGCAATGTTAAAACTCGCTTCTTGATCGTTAACTCTCATAATTAATCCCTCCTTTTGAACATCTATCATAGCTCTTCCAATAGCTAAAAAAGCTCTCCCTAAAATTATATGTATTTTTTTATCTTCCTCCATATCTAAAACAACAAAATCCACAGGAAAGATAAATTTATCAACTTTTACTAACACAACTTCTATAACTCCCTTAGGATAAGTAACTGAATGATCCGCTAACTGAAGAGTTACAGAAGTAGGTGAGACTTCTCCTAATCCTAATCTTTTGAAAATTAATAGAGGCATAAGATTAATTCTGGCTCCCAAATCACATAAAGCTCTTCCATAAAATCTTTCACCAATAGCACACCGTATAGTGAAACTACTTGGATCTTTTAATTTTTTAGGAAGCTTTTTTTGAATAATTACACTACACTCTTCGCTAAGTGCAATAGTTTCATTATCAGTGAAATTCCATTTCTTATTCAAAATATCTTTCAAAAACTTTACATAATTGAGCATTTCATCTAAATCTTCTACGAAAGGAATATTTACCGTTAATTTCTTAAGAATTTCTATAAACTTGGAAAATTATTTATTTTTTTTACGTTGCTTCAATTTTTGAGGAAATAGTGGTGGAGGTTTCTCCACAGTAATTTTCATTGGTGTAAATGGATATTTTAAATCTGGGTACTCATGATCCTTTTCTTTTTCTGTATCCACTTTCTCTTTTTCAGTTTCCTTTTCTTTCTGCACTCTTGTTTCCAATTCTTTTCCACTTCGTAATTGTATCGTTTATATCTGTTCTTTTCTTTGATCTTTAGGATTTAGTTTCACAATACTAGGAAAAGTTCCCAATGTTCGGTTACTAAGCGCAGTAGCGATATGCCCTAATTGGTTTTCAATATTCTTGATAGAAGTTCCTTAATTTTGTAAATGGTTTCCTTGAATTTGTAATCGATTTCCTTGATTTTGCATATGTTGACCCATGTTCAGTATCAGCTCTTCCATAGATAACTTATTTTCCTTAAATTGAGTGTTACTGTTAAATCCTGGAGGATAAGGTCTATAATTAACATTTCCTTGGTTAGATGAATTTCCCAATGGGTTTGCTGGGTTGTTTGCTCATTGTTAATTTGTAGAAGAATTGTTATTCCAATTAAAGTTAGGATGATTCTTCCAACCTAGGTTATAATTGTTCAAATAAGGATTGTTGGGTCTATTGTTAATAGCATTTAAAGTCTCATAAGAAGGTTGAACATCCAAAAATTACCTAGATGAATTCTCTTCCATCATAATAGGTTTTGGAGAATAATTCATTCCATAATGATCTAATTTCTTTGATATTGCAGCAATCTGTGAAGCTAACATAGATATTGCATCAGAATCGTGGATACTAGCTACTCTTTTAGGATTTACTCTTTCAGAGGACCATTGAAAATTTTTGGTAGTCATCTCTTCTATTAACGAATAAGCCTCATCAAAAGGTTTTGACATTAAAGAACCACCAGCCGCAACTATCTATATTCGATCCAAGAGATCCCACTAATCCCTTGTAAAAAGTTTGATTTATCAACCAATCTGGTAACGAATGATGTGGGCACTTCCTAAGAAGATATTTAAATCTCTCCCAAGCTTCATATATCGACTCTCCATCAATCTGACAAAACGATGTTATGTCATTTCTAAGTTTAGCAGTTTTGGATGAAGAGAAAAATTTGGATAGAAATTTCTGTGAAAGTTCTCCCCATGTTCTAATAGATCCAGGTGCTAACAAATTTAACCACATCTTAGCCTTATCCCTAAGTGAAAAAAAAAGTCTAAGTCTAGCAGCTTCGCTCAAAATTCTGTCATATTTAAAGGTAGCACGAAGTTCTAAAAAACTAGCGAGGTGTAAATTAGGTTATTCATTTGGTGTACCTCCTAATTGATTGTTTTGTACCATTTGAATAATAGCAGGTTTGAGCTCAAATGAATTAGCAGCTACATCAGGATTTTGGATAGATAAGTGAATTTCATCTACTGTAGGATTTGCATAATCTCGTAGAGGTCTGAGTTGATGTTCATTTTCTATTACTTAATTGTTCACATTGTTTTTCATTGTGTCAGGATTTCTAGGTTCTTTTCTTAGTTTTCTAATTCTCCTAACAGTGCGCTCTAATTCTTAATCATAGGGTATAAGATTTTTCGGTCCAAATTTACGCATATAATTGAAATTAGTACATAGAAAAACAGTTAACTAAATATGAAAATAAGTTGTAATTCAAGTAAAACTTTTCTATAGTCCTAATTTGTCTGTTACTCTAATTATGATTATATATATTTTTTTAAATCTAATTTTTAATCACCAGCCAACGGCGCCAAAAACTTGATAGTGGTTATAAATTTAATAAAGATGTGTATAAAATATTCAATAATTGTAAAATCACACTTATCAACGCAAGTATACGTATCGCTCAAGTAATACAAGGCTTTAATGGAGTCTTGAATATCGATCCCACAGGGAGTAATATTAGAGGCTACGAACTAAGATTTAAAAAATCAATACTTAATCACAATAATATAGTTCAAATTGCATAATTGTCACTAATAGGTAATTGAAATAAAAACGTAATTTTAATAAACTCTTAATTAACTAATTATACTAATAAAGTTTTTAATGTGAAGTTCAATATTTAAGAAAGCATCCTTCTCCTTGTCAAGAAATATAAGTGAATGGATAAATTGAACCAGTTCAATTTGTATTGTGCCAAATAGGAGCATACCTATTCTTTACCCTTTGGACCAGGCATAAAGAACATTAACTAATCCTATGCTTGGTTATTGAATATGCGGCTATGCTGGGAGGATACCGAATCTCACTTCAGAGCTCCTACGTTCCCCTCGCCAAAGGGCTAACATTTGCACTTTAGCACCCAAACGATAGGACCAAATTAAGGATTTTAGTCTGTCACTCTAAAATCTCCAATTCTACTGATAATTTATTTCCTTATTTATTTGCACCCAACTTCCAAGGGCTTTGACCTCCCTAAATACCGATAATTTTATTTCCCTATTTATTTGCACCCAACTTCCAAGGGCTTTGACCTCCCTAAATCACAGCCAAACGATAGGACCGAATTGGGGATTTTAGTCTGTCACTCTAAAATCTTCAATTCTACGCCATAGTATTATTTCTCTATTTTCGATAATATTATTTCCCTATTTATTTGCACCCAACTTCCAAGGGCTTTGACCTCCCTAAATCCTTAGGTAATTTTTATTTCCCTATTTATTTGCACCCAACTTTCAAGGACTTTAATCTCCCTAAATCTTGGATGTAATCTTCACTTTAGTTGTAAAACTCAACATAATGGCCAGATTGAAAGTAAATTAAGACTGAAGTGAAAAGATCATCACAACTTCTTTAACATTCTCATGGCACAACCAATTCAAATCACCTTTTCATAAAATTCAAAGCAAACTAACAAGTTCTTTAACATTCTCATGGCACAACCAATTCAAATCACCATTTCACAAAATCTCAAGACAAGGGACAAAGACAGAGAACTACTCAGAGCTCATGGAGAAGATACGACAAAACTTGGAATTTATATATAAAAGCAAAGTCATACAAATTTCAATAAGTAAATACCACTTATTTCTAATTTCTCCCCAAACAAACTCCTCAAAGTTACTCTGTATCTCTTCCTTTCTTTACAACACACAGAATTCTCCTTCGAAGCAGCAAGGAGGAAGAAATCTCTCAATTTCATTCCACTCTTACAATCTCCCGAAATATTCCTCACAATTCTAACCACTCTATACTCTCTAATGGGCACCACAAACAACAAAGACTCAGCAGACACACACTAGGCACCCTGTGGATACCCTAAGTTTCAGCCTCCAAATGTTTCTTTTAAAGTTGTAGAAGAGTTCTCAAGAGTTGCCCATGTGTCCCTTCAACAATCGTCCACATTCAATGCATATGTTGAGAGAACCGACGTGCTCGCCGTCAGCAGCCTTCTAGAATATTTAATTCTAGACCCTCGGGAAAAACTTGTCGTAGGCAGCGTCGATCTCGCCATTGGCGCCTAAGATCAAATCTCTATATTTTAGTCCTTTTTGCTCCAAATTTGCTCCTTTTTGCATCTTTATTCTCTAATGACTATAATTCAACATACCTGTCACAAAACATCAAAAATAAATTTCTTTAAAGTGCAAAATCATCAAAATCAATGTAAAATAGTTATGAAAATCTCAACATATTTTCCTTTGGTCACCCTTCAAGGTCGGTACCAACATTCTGACTCTTTTTCTGAGATTAATACCTAGATTTTCAATTCTCATTTCGAGGTCAGTACCTATATTTTGATTCCCTCCCTTCGAGGTCGGCACCTAAATTTTGACTCTCTTTCTTAGATTGATACCTGGATTTCAATTTTCATTTCGGAATCATTACTTAAATTTTGATTCCTATATTTTGGGGTCAGTATCTAAATTCTCATTCCTATCTTTCGGGGTCGGTACCTAAATTCTGGTTCTCTTTTTGGGATTGATACTTAAATTTCAATTCCCATTTTGGGGGCAGTACCTAAATTATGATTTCTATCTTTTGAGGTCGGTACCTAAATTTTGATTCTCTTTTTGGGATTGATAATTAAATTTCAATTCCCATTTCGGGATCAGTACCTAAATTATGATTCCCTCCTTTCAAGGCAAGTACCTAAATTCTATTTCTCTTTTTCAGATTGATACTTAGATTTCAATTCCCATTTTTGGGTTAGCACCTAAATTCTAATTCCTTCATTTCGAGGTCTGTACCTAAATTATGACTCTCTTTTCGGGATTGATACTTAAATTTCAATTCTTATCCCGTGGTCAGTACCTAAATTCTGATCCTCATCTTCCAATAATACTGAAATCAAAGTTAAAGTTTACGGCATCAAATTAAAATTGAATCTTCATCATGACTGTCAGGGTCGTTTTAAAAATCTTTTTTCTTTCAATCCTCAACAAGAATTTTGAATCCTCGATTTTGATCGACCATTCATTTGCTAACTCACTAGCAGAAACAACTAGCACTCGACTGTACACTTCGTTCTAGGTCTGTTGACTTAGAAGACTGGGTTGGTTTTATTGATCTCGTCGGTCAACGCCATAACACGCGGTGTGCTTGCCCAGCACACCACCCTATTGGGGTCCATTTGTTCATCTCACTTTTGGTTGAGGTTTAGTTTTCCCTCTTTAGCAACCTAAGGTTTAGCCATAGGACTTTCCTGTTGACTATTCCTAGAAAACTAGAAAGGGAACCCTCACCTTTAAAAACTCTAAACTCTTCTGTGCTCATCTCTAAACCCAATAATCTGAGAGGATGGACTCATGGAGTCTCAACATGCATATTCATCGACACAGTCTTTTCTTTATTGAGTATTTTGTCTCTAGCACTTAGTAGGTGGGGCCATTATAGAGGAAGCTCAAAGGGAGCCCCCATAAAACTTCTTGGCTTTAAGGTTGACCCTGGGTGTTGGTCTGAATCTAGTTCACTCACTTGCACTCACTTGCATCCACTTTCACTTACAACCCTACAACCCAGATTTGTTCACTTTGATCCCTTGATCTTTTGGGAAACTCATGTAGATGTCCCCTAGGCTAGGTTTTAGCTAAGACCAGTACATAGAGGACCCAAATCGGTATTTCATTGATCCATAGCTCAAATAAGGTGGTTGGCACCCCAATTCTACAAAACTATCCAACTTGGCTTTTTGCCCCCAAATCCACCCAAATTACCTAAATGCCCTTAAAACCCTAAATTTGACCAAAATTCTCAAATTCATCCAAAATACTTGAATTTATTCAAAAATCATTCCAGACCATCTGAAACTACCAAAATTACCCAAACATCCCAAGAATTCCAAAGTTACCAAAATACCCTCAAATTTGCCAAAATTACGAAAATACCCTTGGTAGCCCAAACTTTTCTAAAACCCTCAAAATCATTACAAATATCCTCAAAACAAATTTGGACCCTTTAATTGAACCCAAGTTAACCAATTTGACAAATTTGACCAAAAAGCCCCAAATTGCCATTAAAGGCCCAATTTATCCAAATTCACCTCACATACTAAAAAATTTGACCCTAATCTTCCCAAATTCCAATTCTAAATTGAAATTCATCTTTCATATGATCAATACAAACCAAATCAAAGCCTAATTCACCCATGCTTTGAGCTCAATTTTGATCCAAATTAAACCCACCAATTTTGCCTTTTGACTTAATCTCACCTAATTGAACCATATGATCCACTAAATTGCCCCAATTTGAATCCTAAATTCTTCCTAACAATCCTATACATCAAATTGGACCTTCAATTCCTCTTGGTCAAACCTCAATTTTACTCAAGTTTAACCCAAATTCAAAATCCCCAAATTTGCCCCATATTGGTTGTCTCCAAAATTCCACCAAATTAAATACCCTAACCACAAAATTGACACCTAATTTATGTTGAAAACTCTTTATGATGTTCCTCTAGACCATTTTAAAACATCAATTTGGACCTAACCCAACCTTAGCCAAACTTAAACCCAAGTCTAATCCAACACCCCCAAATTGACCGAATGCCCAAAATCCTTTAAATTGAACATCCAAATCAATTTAAAATCTCTCCAAACCATTTCCAAACCTCTTGTGACAATCATCTAAACAATATTTAATAATCAATTGAACTCAATGTCATGACTAGCCCAGCCCAAACCCAACTTTTAGCCATTTTGACCCAAATGGAACCCTTTCACCAAAATTGACTTAACCATGCGAAAGACACCAAATTAATGTCACCATAACCACTAAGCACTCTATTGACCAAACTAAACCAAAATAAGCCCACTAAAGTGAGCTATGGACCAATGGGTCCCTAAAATAAGGGATTTCATCCCATTTTTTATCCTTAACCAAGAAATTTCTTCCATCATCACTAACCATTTGGGGTAAATCATAATTAACCCTCTCCCTGGATCACCTGACCACCTAACCACCTCTCCTGCTCTGGCCAACCACCCTACTTGCTAGAAAATACCAAAACTGTGGCCACCACCACTAAATCTAACCCAATTTTAACCCTAGAGACCAGCTCATCCTAATTGCTCTTTAGAGCTCCCCAGCCCTCCACTTAAGCAACTCTTTGCACCCATCAATTGGCCCTAGTGGCCGGCCCAAGCCCTTTTATTTAGTCAGCCCCCTCCATGGCCAAAAGAGAGCTAACCAAAATTCTAGGGGAAACTCTACCAAAATCTCAACATAGATTCTCCAAGCATTCTTAAGCTCAAGCCAACCATCTTCCCTCTCTGGTTCCCTCTATGACAAATCAATTTTGAGCTCAAAATCAGGCTGAAACCAGGATATTCTTCTCCACAACTCCAGAGTAAACCAAATTAAAATTTATTATGCACACACCATCTCCATAGTGAAAGGAGTTGACCCCCACAAAAGCCCGCTCTCAAACAGCCTCTAACCTAGCTCAAAACCAACACCTGAAATTGAGTTTGATCAAAATCATACCTAGGCAATTCACTAGGGCCTGAGACTTCATCTAGAGGTTCATTGGACCAAATCAAAGCTACCACAACCATTTGATTGAGGCCTCCCCTCTCAGACAAAGGTATTGAGCTATAACCCTAGCTCGAGATTCTTTTGATTCTCCATTTGTAATGGCTTGATTTCATGTTTGATAAATCGTATAGATATGTTCTTCTTAAGAAGATAAAGGTTTAGAAACAAACCCCATGCAATTTGTTTGAGTCTAGGCTAAGATCTTAGGGTTTTAGGGTGAAAGGTTCTTGGGCTAAGTCATTTGGGGACGATAACAGGGAGCCGTCGGATCACGCGTTTATTTAATAAACAGGGGAGATCAAGCCGGATAAACTCTTTGCGCATGAATAATAAATGGAAGCGCGTCGCGTGTGAGTTCGAATACGCCGTAGGATGAGTTGGCGCCATGTGGGTAAGTAGAAAAATATGGATTTTCTAAATTTATTTTAAAACCTGAACTTTAAAAAATCCATATCTTTCTCTAGAAAAATCACAAAAATAAAAGAAAAATACCCTCTTGCTCAGTGAATAGAGGAGAATAATTTGGACTAAAAGTAAAAATTATTTGTAAAATATATGATTTCTAATTAATTAAATATCATATGTGGTACTTCAATTCTCCATGATTAAATAGTGCTCACCATGGCTTAAAATTTTTTAGGTTTATTCCTTATCACTGAGGGAATGTTCTCTAAATTTCTCGAGGTTGGAAGTCATCTCTATGCTTCTAGCTCTAATTTTAAAGCTAGGGTGGCCATTTTTGTTTATTTTAATTATTTAAATTAAAATATCATTTAAAAAATTATGAGTATAGTTTTAGTAGGTTTCTTGTGGTCGGAGAAGTCTCTGAAAAATATTTTAATATTTTGAATTATTTTATACACTTTTACATTTAATAAAATGCATACACATTATATCAATTTATGTAAATTATATACTTATCAAAAATTGACAAAATCAGTTCCACATTGTGCATAAAAATCATATTTACTTATCATAAAAACTTAAAAATTGTTTGGCTTTGTTTAAGCACTAGAATTGAATTTTAAATAAACTTTACATTTTTGTACAAAAGTAATTATAATAAATTAAATAAGCTTAGAAAAATCATGAAAAATAGTTTTATGAATTCCTTATGATGAGAGGTATTTAATAAAAATAACATCTATTTTTATGAAAATATGTCATTTTTAAAGTGTATTTTAAATTAAAATAATCAAAATTTTTAAAGATACAAAAATGATTCAAAATGTGTACAAGTTTTCCCTGATCACGTGGAATTTATTAGCCTATTTTTCTATTTTTTCTAAGTTAATAATAAATTTTAAAAGCTTATAAAGTGAATTATTATTTCTCATTAAAAATAATTATAATAAATAAATTAAAAATCATAAAAATAAAAAGTTTGATTCTATGAGTTTTTTGAACTCAGAGAAGTCTAATAAAAATTTTTAAAAAATTTTGGTAATTCAAATATTATTTTCTATTTAATTAAATCATTGAAATTAATCCAAATTTAAATAATAATATTAATAATTTAATTCAAAAAATTATGAAATTTTGTCTAAGTGTTTCTCTGACATAAGAAAACCTCTAATTATTTTCTCATAAATAAAAACATTATTTTGGATAGTTAAATAAATCAATTTTGAAAATCTTATTTACTGAATATAAATAATTATTTAAATTAAATTTAATTTAAAAAAACCACATTATTCTCCTCTAATGTTCCAACTAACTCATGGATATGCCACTCTGAATGCTCAAGTCATTTGACTTCTGTTTAATGAGTTATGAGGTAAAGTACCCCGAGGGCAAAATAGTCATTTTAGATATTAGTTCTTAATCAAAATTTAAGATTAACCAATGGAAAATGAGAAATTTTGATCTTAATGAAGATGTTTGGGTGATTAATATACAACGGGATTAAAAGGTAGAAATTCACTCACCACCTTTGCACAACATAAACAAAATCATAATTCTCCTAATCTTCATGACTTGGAAGTCAATTAAGATCAAATGATTCTTAAGTGATGGGATTAAGCTATAAAGATGATAGTTTACTTTTCTTATGCCTAAATTTGAGGATGATGTAATCATTTAATAAGAATACATATCACTTCAATCAAAATTTTGATAATTACCATTCCACCTATCATGATTGTTAAGGGCTTAGTAGTCATAGGCTCGATAATTACAATCAGTTGATCAAATTTAGAAGATAACATGATTGGAAATTAACGACTTTAAACACTACAAGTTTGGTCTTAATTGTGGGCACCACAATCTTAAATGAGTTAAGCTTGCCTTAGGCGCACCCACTCACATAACTGTTAAATGTAACATCAATTGATTAATTGGGTATCCTATCCTCGCGATAATTAAATTGTCAAATTTCACTGAGCAATGGGGTAGTCACACTTCGACCTCGGATGATTAATGGAACAATATGATAAGTTCAAAATGAACCTAGAATATTTCAAGAGATCTTCAAAGTGGTTCAGGGTCATGCCTCGAGCATTTTGAAATCTATTGAACATTCTGAAGAGCAAATTGGAGTTGCCATGTTTTTGTTTTAAAATCATCCACTATGATCTTCTAAGATTCAATAAAGTCATAACTTGGGGTTTGGTAGCTAAACCTTCATTTACTTCTGCATTTTAAATTCCTTGTAAAATTATATACATGCCTTGCAAGTACTAACCTTTCAGGTGGAATAAAGAGAAGAATCAACAGGTACGCTTTTAAATTATTACATCTACCTTTTTGTATTTCTTGCCTCGAGCTTGCATGTTAAACAATGATGTCACCTTGCATGAAAACCAAAACTACTAGGATAGCCGTAAAACAAATCCCAAGACTAAAAATAAATCAAGATAAAATTTCCGCCACAACATTCAAAATATAAGATAGATCAAAATTTAAAGATTACAACTAAATTAAAATGTCTCTATTGAATGATCGGGAATCCCTTGGAGGAGGTAACCTACGGTTGCTAACGAGATTTTCGATGGTCTAAATGAAAGTATGGAACTTATTAAGTTGAGTTTAGTAAATTCATTTGGCCTAGGTGAATCCGAAAGAAAATAGTGGTACCAGAATGAGGGAACCGTAGGATCCTAATCGACATCACTCTAATCAACTTTAATACGCCCCATAACTATGATCCTTAGGAACATCTGATTTGACATCATAAGTTGACATTAGAAAACTTAAACTTGCTACGATGAGGATCTTGGAGCTAGCATTGTGGGCAGCATGACCATCTTCAATAGCATAACATGTCTACATCAACTAAATCATTCTTTAGAATTAAACAACCAAGCCATAGGACTTCGAGGTGGTTTGCTTATGCAACATAAATCTTCAAATTTTCTTTAGGCCTTTGTACAGCTCTACAGTACAATTTAAGCCATACCTCGTCTTAAGATTCTGAGGTTGTCGTTCGCCATGACCTAAATTCTCATATCTTTCAGGCTATTTGTGTGATTGTCTCACATGAATGTAAGCCCTAAATAAGTAAAATTGACAGGATGAAACATTTAAATATTTCTCTCCAAAACTAAAGCCAAACCATATGGTAGCTTGGGAAGTCACCGAGGTTCTCCCTGGGTTTGTGACATCCCCTAGCTCTTCCTCCTTTGGATTCTACAATAAATGTTCCAAATTTGAGTCATTCTGCTTCCACTCCTCTTTGCCGAATCTCGTTGAAAAGTCATATCCTTTTGACCTCTTTGAAGATAACATTCCCTTATTTTTATCGAGAGTTTTCTTAGGTGACTTCGATTATTTAAGATATAATTAAGTATAGGTGCTTGCACTTATTAGAAGCTTTTCTGAACCTAGTTTAATATAAACACTATTTAATTATTCATATTAAATGGGGGAACTTGTGGGCTTATAAAGAAAATAGTTTTCTCAGACCAAACGGATGTCATATATTTATTTTTTTATTTGGTCGAGTCTCACCCTCAAGTCATGTGTTTATCTTTTGGGATAGATACATGGTTTGAAGTATAGCGCTCTTTCATTTAAACTATGAAAGATATGAGATCAGTTTGATTTCATATTTTTCTAACCTTATATTTATATGTAAATTAAATGTCCTTCTGAAGCGGGACATGGGATTTCGATTCCGGCGACC
>JXCR01006804.1:78179-97877 GCA_002079205.1 Phalaenopsis hybrid cultivar
GAGAAAGGATGAGGATATGAAGCCTATCCCAAGTGCTGAGAAGGGATGAGGCTATGAAGCCTATCCCCGGTGCTGAGAAAGGATGTGGTTATGAATTCTATCCCAGGTACTGAGAAAGGAAGAGGCTATGAATTTTATCCTAGGTGTTGAGAAATGATAAGGCTATGAAGCCTATCCCAGGTTGTTGAGGAAGGATGAGGCTATGAAGCCTATCCCAGGTGCTGAGAAAGGATGAGGCTATGAAGCTTCTCCTAAATGCTGAGGAAGGATGAGGCTATGGAGCCCATCCCAGGTGTTGAGAAAGGATAAGACTATGAAGCCTATCCCAGGTTGCTAAGACTGCTAAAGTTGCTGTGAAATTTGTGAAATTGTAGTGATTGTGAAGTTTTGCAGAGAATTTATGAAATTTGTAGAAGTTTGTGAAAGAGCGGAGATTTTTAGCAAATGTGAGATATATGTAAATGTGAACAGTTTATGGTGACAAAAGACCAGAAACCGATAGAGAAAAGTATATAGAAAACTATGGTTTTACCAGTTTGTTTTGTGCTTAGAGCGCATTTCAAGCTTTTTGAGAGATTTCACGTTTATTGTAACAATTTGGATTTTCAAAACATTTGTGAAAGTGTAGAAAAATGTGATGCATCAAATTTTATTGTTGATGATTTTTCTTAAAGGTTTATATAAGTTTTATGTTTTGGACTCAGTAACAGATAATAGCTGTATTCACGTTTCTATGACACAAGCTCTTGTTTTCAAGACGTCACGACGTATGCCACCTCTTAAAATATTGGTAAGAGTATCCTAGGTATTTTTGAAAAGGTTCACTTTGAGTATACACAAAGGTATGCTACTTTTAAAACTGCATCAGCTAAAAAGGTTGCAACTTCGCAGTTTCATTGTAATTGACGTTGCAATAATTTTCACTATAGTAGTTGTTGTTTCTTTATTACCACTGACTTCATTGAATGGTCTTTTGAAGTTCATTCACAGTGTTCTCTTTACCCGAGTGTTGAGCTTCATGCAAGGATAATGTGGCCCTGATCTTGATGACGTTGACTTATTTGTTACTGGTCTGATTTTGTAGAGGTTGTTTGCACTGTATTTGAGAAATCACTTTAACATTTTTCAAGATATGGTCATGGCAGAGCCATATGGAACAATATGATCAATCAAAATCATATTGATCGAGCCATTTTCAGGTTCTTTAAAATATTCTTTAGGGATCATTATGTTCCCCTTCCTGAGGTTGATATTTTTGAAAGTGAAGCAATGCTCTATTGTATGCCCAAGCATTCTGTGGTAAGGGCAGTACAACGGATGATCCTTCTTATCCACTTCTTCTGGCTGGAGAGATCTGTCATCAGAGGTAACTTTTGCAGCTTCAACTTTAGCTGCCTTATGAAGTTTTCTTGATCTATTTTATTTTTGTGATCGTGTTAGAGGTATGGCCTGTGAACAATATCCAACCTCAAACATAGACAGAGCAATAAAAATTTCAGGCTCTAGTTCTTGAACTACTCTCTTTCTCTTGTCAGAAACGATAGCCGACACAACAGTGGTGAGTCCAATAGTGGACGGGGTAACTAGCCTAACAGACAACATAACTATTGGTTGAACAGGTACAGGAGTCTTAGCAGACTTTATCCTCTTGATGGGAGGGAAATCATGATGAGATCTCAGCTTAAATTGAATTATAGGCTTAACAACCTCAGAAAAAGTTGTCTTAATGATTGATACACCTAAAATATATATAGTATTTTTAGACACATTTTTATACCTATTTTTGAGATATTGCACTTTAATGAAAGGAATTTTTGTGTTTTTCTTACAGATACAAGTAAAAATGGAAAAAATGCTCAAAGAAGTGAAAAACTATATTTTTTTAGATACAATTAAAAAGATGAAAAATGCTAAAAGAAGTGAAAAAGGATCAAATTTGGAGCAAAATGCAAAAAATGGAGCAAAAGTGTTTTGGCGCCCAAGCGCCGGTGAAACAGAGAAATCCACGCCTAAGCGCTAGAGGCCCCACGCTTAAGTGCTAGAGGCAGTTATTTGATGGGTTATTTCATTTCATCGAATTTTGAAGGGACATTTGAGGCACCTATTGGCTAAAGAGGGTGGTTATGACTACTAGAAACAAAATATGATTAAAAGACTTGTGAAAGGAGGCATCCCTTGGAAAATACATCGAATCAAGACACATTTTGAAGAGATACCAATGCACCTCTAAGAAAATTATAAAAGAAAGAAGTTGAGAGAAAAAAGGGGGGGAGTCCTGAAAAGTTCTTGAAATAGTTCGTGGAGAAACTTTTGGAGAGATTTTTCAGGCATCACAAATTTAATTTATCCTTTTTTGTTTTTAGTTTTATTGTGAGAGTTAAGAGTGTTGTAAGAGAGAAGAGATTCAAAGGAACTTCAAGAGTTTGGTGAAGGATTTGAGATAAGTTTTTATCTTTATTTTTAAACTGCTTTTGACTTTAATCAAGACTTCTTATTGGTTTGACAATGATTTTTACTTTTAAACTAAAGTGTGGTTTTGTTTTCTCTATGGATTATGAGTAGTTTTCTTTATATTTCTCTTTAAAATGATAAGTAATTAAGGTGTTGGATGGAATTTGTGAAGAGTATTAATCTTTAATGTTGGAAGAAGTTGTGATGATATAATTCCATGTACTTTATTTACTTCTTGATCTGGCCCATCTAGATGTTAAAATTTGTTGTGAGAACATGTAAGAACCGGGATGGTATTGTCTCAGTCAACAATTAGAAAGAATTACATGAGGTTGTATGAATGAGAATGTAATTCATATGATTTAGTGTAAATAAATAGGAAAATAATCTTTGAAGGGTGTAGAGTTAGAGGACTTTAAAGTGACAACCTAAGGCCCCCAACTTGGTCTATTGTTTTAAGTTCTGATACGAGATGTTATCCCCGAAGTGAAGGGAATCAAGGGAACTCTAGAGTGAGAGCTGGTATCTTCCCTACCTAGCTGGTCTTCAAAAATATTGAAACTTTAAATTAGCCAATGTTCTTTATAGCATCTCTAGTAAGGGTAAAGAATAATATTACTCCTATTTGGTACAACACAATTTGAATACTTCCATAATAAAATTCATATACTTATTACTGATTCATGATAAAACGAAAGATATTTCATATTCAGTGCTTTTCTTTTACATAAACTCAAGTTATATTTAGAAGTTGTTTATGTTTTGTCAAAATATCAAAAATACCAAAAAGAATTGAATTTTAATTACTGTAAAGATATCTATAGTTTAAATAATTGTCTTTTTGAAATAGAAAGTTTGTTATTTAGAAGTGCATATTGTGAACACTCTCAGTGGATTCAATATTCGAGGTTTAATAAAAAAATCTTATATTACTTGATAACGATACATATACTTGCATAGTATCTCATATATATTAAGTTAAAAAAGTTAAATTCTTATTTTCTACAGGATCAAGTTTTTGGTATTGTTGTAAAGTAAGGAAAGATAAGTGAAAAATATAATCAAATACATTGTTATACTGTTGCATATAAACAATCAGGATATCAATGAAAAAACGTGGAATCTTCTTCAGAAACAGCTCAACTTCATCAAATCCAGACCCAAACTTGATCATTGATCCCTAGCTAAGTGTAGCCTCTTCGAAGGATGAATTGTTTACAAAGCTGAACAACAACTTCAGAGTCGACATTGTCACTGTCAATTGAAGATTTGAATGTCAGAAACGGCCTAATCCTTTGCTAAAAGTGGTAAGGAATGTCTGTTTATAGGGCAAAATTTATAATTAAAGTGATTCAAATTGTAATCAGTGTATAAAAATGAACTGGCAAAATAAGTGCGAAGAATTGGGTTTAATTTGGCTAAAAGTAGATTAAACCTAAAGTGATGAGATGTAGTGTAACATTCGAACCCGATCCAAATTCGAAGATATGAAATATAATTTTGGTGAATATGATTCACCACCACACCTATCGAGGGTCTGACCCCACAAAAGAAAATGAAAACTCAAAGAATTTCTGAACTCTTTGTTTATGATGTTTAAACAAAAAGTCCTGGAATCCACAAGAGTTAGTTGTACTCATCCAAGGAAGAAATGGACTAAGTAATCTAACGGAAAAGAAGGGTAATCTGGTCCGAGAGGAAAACAGACACATTACCGATATATGAAAACAATTATTCCTGATTAATATGGAGAGAGGAATTAGCCCTCAGCGGAGTCGCAAAAATTTGTCGATCGCCATATAGCTGGGTGCGGTTTAAGTTAGTGTAATATACTATTTAGAAATTAGGTATTTTAATTTGAAGAAAATGGGTCAAATTGATTCCATTGATTCCTACAATTTGGATAATCGAGCTAACCACGAGAAATGTACCACCTTGAAAGGTAATACACTACTTAATAATAAGCTCAATTAAATAAACTATAGAAATAAATGACTTCCGTTTGATCTACAAGTTTGCATGATAACTGATAGATTTTCCTATTTGATATGGGAGTCAAATAGAGTTTATTTTAAGTCTGAGTTCTCTTAAGTTCCCTATAAGGGGAAGCCCCTATAGTTAATTACATCTTAAGCGAACAAATCACATAAGAAAAATCTCGATAAAAATCTGAAATCTTTTGTTTTCATGAATTCAAAAGGAAGAGTTTCCAACGAACATGATAGTGAAATTTTCAATAGGGATTGGTTCAAATATGAAAGATTTTATTTTAAGAATCAAAGGAAGAAAAGTAGGGGAGATTGACGATCCAGGGTAGGTTCTTTGTAATTCCCCAAACTATCGTAATGTTTGGCTCAATTTACGATGATATTAATTTAAGTTAACTTTTGCCAGCTTTATTAATTAGGGCTTAGATTTGTGTAATGATGATTTACACAAAAATCTTATAAAGATAGACAATTTTACGTCGAGTGATTACCTCAAAATCCTAAAACAAGTTAGAACATGATGTATGTCGGGACTATGCAGAAGCCTAACAAAAAGAGAGGTTTTATATCATAAAAGACAGCCTCAGAATCCTAAGGATTGTTATTTAAACTAAAGAAAGATTTCGAACGAGCTGCCCACGAAGTCTACCCCAAATTCCTTTTTGAAGTGTCTTCAAGTCTTCAGGTCCTCTGATCTTATTATTAAAAGTTTTATTTGTTTTGATTATTTTACAATGAATTAATTAAAGGGTAATGGAGGTATAGTTCAAGCTTAATCCAAGGCTAAGTTCACTTAAGCTAAGCAATTCCCTAATGTTATGATTTATAGGTTCTCACTGATCTAAGCAACTTTTATTCCTTCATTATTTGTCCTTAATACATGCATTCTATGTTTGCTAAAAGCAGTAAAAGAACATACATTGTAATTTAAGGCAGCAAATAAAGAAAACAAACAATTTTAGATTATTTATTAAATTTAATGAATTAATTTGTGGTGACCCAGTCAAGATGTCTATGGCTCCGTCATCCCGGGTCACCTGGTGCCCTAGTTTACTTAGTCCGAAAGATGGTTTCCCACAAGGACCGAAAGATTCTTGTCAACATGTACAGAATGCATCGTCCAAGGAATCTTCGTAAACTAGAATGAAAATGGGTTTAAGTTGTGTTATGTGATCTTTCTGATTAAGATTTGATTAATTCTTGAATTACTTTATCAATTTTAGGGTTGAAATGTTTTAGGTTGTTTACATCTTGTTGTCAGATTTTAAGTGTCTTATTTTAGTTATTTTTGTTCACTTGTTATTATTTATGTGAAGTTGACGACTTTGAAACTGACTTAACCTCAAAGTCATGCTTTATAGCCTTGTTATATTTGATTTGGTTTAAGTTTAAGTTTTAATATATTTATGTAAATTTTACCAATCTCAATGTGTTTTATTTTATTTCTTAATTGATGTTCAAGCTGAGGGGTGTATGTTTAATTTAGGTTTAAGATTACACCTAAAAAAAGGTTTCTTATGTTCAACCTAGGGGTTAGGTTTTGACTTAAGGCTTAGGATAAGTTTAGCTTAAGGTTAAGCTATGATTTAGGTTTGTTTTACCTAAAGATTAGGGTTGGGTTAGGGTTAACTAGCCTAAGGTTTAGGTTAACTAATCCTATTAGTTTAGGGTTAACTAACCTAATGTTTAAATTAATTTATCCTACTGGTTTGGGGTTAACTAACCTAAGATTTATGTTAACTAATCTTATTGTTTCAGGTTAACTAACCTAAGGTTTAGGTTAATTAATCCTGTTGGTTTAGAGCTAACAAACGTAAGGTTTAGGTTGACTAATCCTATTAATTTAGAGTTGACTAACCTAAGGTTTAGGTTACCTAATCCTATTTGTTTAGGGTTAACTAACCTAAGGTTTAGGTTACCTAATCCTATTGTTATTTAAACAATAGGATTGACTAACAAGTTAGGACATGTTGCATGTCGGGACTACGCAAAAGCTTAACAAAAAGAGGTTTTATGTTTGTTATTTAAACTAAAGAAAGATTTTGAACGAGCTGCCCATGAAGTCTACCCCAAATTCCTTTTTGAAGTGTCTTCAAGTCTTCGGGTCCTCCGATCTTATTATTAAAAGTTTTATTTGTTTTGATAATTTTACAGTGAATTAATTAAAGGGTAGTGGAGGTATAGTTCAAGCCTAAACCAAGGCTAAGTTCACTTAAGCTAAGTAATTCCCTAATGCTATGATTTATAGGTTCTCTCTGATCTAAGCAAATTTTATTCCTTCATTATTTGTCCTTAACACATGCATTCTATGTTTGATAAAAGCAGTAAAAGAACATACATTGTAATTTAAGGCAGTAAATAAAGAAAACAAACAATATTAGATTAGTTATTAAATTTAATGAATTAATTTGTGGTAACCTAATCAAGATGTCTATGGCTTCATTGTCTCGGGTCGCCTGGTGCCCTAGTTTACTTAGTTTGAAAGATGGTTTCCTACCAGGACCGAAAGATTCTTATCAACATCTATAGAATGCATCGTCCAAGGAATCTTCGTAAATTAGAACGAAAAGGGGTTTAAGTTGTTTTATGCAATTTTTGTGATTAAGATTTAATTAATTCTTGAATTACTTTATCAATTTTAGGGTTAAAATATTTTAGGTTGTTTACATCTTGTTGTCGGATTTTAAGTGTCTTATTTTAGTTATTTTTGTTCACTTGTTATTATTTATGTGAAGTTGACGACTTTGAAACTGACTTAACCTCAAAGTCATGCTTTAAAGCCTTATTATATTTGATTTGGTTTAAATTTAAGTTTTAATATGTTTATGTAAATTTTACCCATCCCAATGTGTTTTATTTTATTTCTTAATTGATGTTCAAGTTGAGGGGTTTAGGTTTAACTTAGGTTCAAGATTACATCTAAGAAAAGGTTTCTTATGTTCAACCTATGGGTTAGGTTTTAACTTAAGGCTTAGGGTAAGTTTAGCTTAAGGTTAAGCTATGATTTAGGTTTGTTTTACCTAAAGATTAGGGTTGGATTAGGGTTAACTAGCTTAAGGTTTTGGTTAACTAATCCTATTAGTTTAGGGTTAACTAACCTAAGGTTTAAATTAATTTATCCTATTGGTTTGGGGTTAACTAACCTAAGGTTTAAGTTAACTAATCTTATTGGTTTCGGGTTAACTAACCTAAGGTTTAGGTTAATTAATCCTATTGGTTTAGAGTTAACTAACTTAAGGTTTAGGTCGACTAATCTTATTGATTTAGAGTTGACTAACCTAAGGTTTAGGTTACCTAATCTTATTGGTTTAGGGTTAACTAACCTAAGGTTTAGGTTAACTAATCTTGTTGGTTTATGATTAATTAACCTAAGGTTTATGTTAATTAATCATATTGGTTTAGAGTTAACTAGCCTAAGGTTTAGGTTGACTAATCTTATTGATTTAGAGTTGACTAACCTAAGGTTTAGGTTACCTAATCTTATTGGTTCAGGGTTAACTAACCTAAGATTTAGGTTAACTAATCATGTTGGTTTATGATTAATTAACCTAAGGCTTAGGTTAATTAATCATATTGGTTTAGGGTTAACTAACCTAGTATTTAGGTTGACTAATCCTATTGGTTTAGGGTTAACTAACATAATGCTTAAGTTGACTAATCCTATTGGTTTAGGGTTAACTAACCTAAGGCTTAGGTTAACTAATCTTATTTGTTTAGGGTTAACTAGCCTTAACTGACCTAAGGTTTAGGTTAACTAATCCTTTTGGTTTAGGGTTAACTAACCTAAGGTTTAGTTTAACTAATCCTAGTTTTTAGACTAGCTAATTTAGTGGTTAGGATCACTAATTCTAATGGTCTAGGTTAAGGCTAACCTAAGATTAAGGTTTAGTTTATGATGAACCTAATGTGTAGGTTAAACTAAACTAAAGTTCATGTTGACTAACCCTAAACTCCATGAAGTTCAGTCTGAATTAAATGATAGGATGAATTAAATCTCAAGTTTAAATAGTCCAGCTATTAAAGTTAGACTCAGCTAAAGGTTAAGTTTACCCATGTTAGACTCGGGCTAAAGACTGGCTAGCCTAAAGCCCTAAATTGCTAAAATTGAACATAATGTGTGATTGACTCAATCCTTGAGTTGGTTGACCAGGTCTGTAATTAAGTTGATCCGGACCTAAAGAGAATTGGCTAGGTTGGACTTGGGTTAAGCTTAGGCTAGGCAAACCTAGCCTAAATTAAACCTAAACCCTAATTAATGCATTTTAATCATTAAAAATATTTTAAACATGATTTTAAAGTGTTAAAACCTCTGTTTATGGTCAAATGTTCAATCATAGAGAGTTTTACAATTTTTATATATTTTTTTAATTTTTAATTTTAAATGATAGCGAGCAAGGCTCGTTAGGAGAGTGACTCTGTGTCGGTTGCGATGCCTTAACAAGCATTGCTTGTTGGGTTGATCTCGGTGAGAAATGTGAGTTAAGTCATCGGGGTTGACATGAGTATGACTATGCAAAAGATCTAATAGATCTTACTTGTGTCACCGCTCTTCCTGACTCCCTTTAGATCCCTCGGATCTTTAGGATGGGGTCGGTATGACGACCTCGTCAAAGTCATATTATACCTAAACTTACCTCGTACTTAGATACTAGGTTGACACACTTTTCATTAGATGGTATGCTAGGCTAGGATTTAGGATACTAGGTAGTCTTTTTGATACCTGGCTATTGCTCTTTGCTGGATTGATTGCCATAACCAGGTATCTTTCTTTTGCACTATGCTTGTGGTGTGACTACATGTTGCATATGTGTGGTAGGGTGTTAGGGCGTTTTGTTGCAGGGAGCCATGCCTATTTATGCACACACACAGACACCGCTGTTGGGGGAGCATGTGATGATTTCTGACCATTTTGCTTGCAGGTGTTATTTAGCTCCCCCACTTTTAAAGCATGGCTCATGATACGTTATTTGCATGTGAGCTTTCCCGCTGAAACTTGTTTTCATATAGGATTGAGTCTTTTTTTTTCCTATGTACTTTTTAGAGTTTAGGAGATTTCTATAGCATAAATAAGATACAGACACGAGTTCTGAGGTTTTGCGCGGGAACCACGTGGAGGGGACCAAGAGCCGATGCTCGTTCCTCGTATCTTAATTCTACATTTTATATTGATGAATAGAATTAGGACCGGACGTGTATATGCGGAGTCCGACAGCCTTTTTCTTTTCTAGGATATGTTGCCGACCCAGCGACACCGGTCTGTTTATTATTTTGATTTGGTTTATTTTACTTTTTGCATCATGTCGCATGCCTGCACTTGCATGTGTTTTCCTTGTTTCTTTCTGTGGTTTATCTAGGATTTCATGATGCAACATAGGCTCATTAGGACTTAAATTCTTTATTTTTCTACTTAAAAATCTTAAATAAAATATTCAAGATAATTAAAATTTAGGATTAAAATATTTAGGATTTAAAAATTACAATATTTACGTTTCTGCATATATCAATATGGCCTTCACAATACTTAAGGAACGCTCTAGATAACTGCATCATATTTGCATGCCCCGAGGAGGAGCCCCCGTAATTCTTCAACCCGACTGACCTAGCATACCTCTTTATAGGTGGCTGTCTAGTGCACCTAGGATATTAGAAGGCTCCTTGACCCAGACGGGGTATATGTCCTTTTGTTGGGAGCATTTCCAGCTTTGTAGCTGAACCTCCATTTCTCTTTCTTTCTTGAGGCATCCTTGCTACTTCGGCAGGTATAAGTCCCACCTTTTGGAGCTCAAGCTTTTAGTCATATAATAGAGTTTTTTTCCTCTAACTTTAAGGCTACCGAGGTTTTTGGGGACAACATAATTCATGGATTGTTGATCGGGGATCTCAGGACGTGTTGGGTAGACTGCCTTCACGACCAGGTAGACTTAGGGTCCTAGTAGCTATGGATGATTGGGTCTGTGGTGGCCCGACCCAATTACCTCTACCTTCTATGATCACTCTACCTTCCTTTTCTTAAGCCCCTTTGAGCCCGATCGCTCCTTGACTTCGTTGATATCACATTGACGGCCCGATGCCAATGAGCTGCCGCTCATTTGGGATATGATGATTTGTCCTCTGCCCTTTGGCTCTGTTGACCTCACTTTTGGTTGAGGTCTAGAAAACTTCTTTAGTAGCCTAGGTCTAGCCATAGGACTNTAAAAATGAGGTCAACAATCTTCTTCATCTTTTCCAACCATGTATGCACCTTCTTAGGATTTGCAAATTCTCATGATCTGGGGGATTCAAACTATATCTTCATTACATAATCCATTGATTTAATGAAATTTCATCTAAGTCATAAGAACACCTTAGAATGACTAAATGGGTGTCAGTAAAATGTAAGTAGTTTCAGAGACTATTTAGTTCTCTTACTTTTTCATACAGCTAAACTAATGGAAGCTTAACAAGTAATGGACCATAAAATTATAAGAATCTTATTCGGGAGAATTTTGAGTGAAAAAGAAATTACTTTATTATAAAATAAGCTATACCAGATATAGTGATTCTCAGAAAAATATAAAAGTGTGACAGGCCTTAGAACTGAAAACTGGCCAACACTCCTGGGAAGAAGCTTGAGGTGAGTGGAAAACAAAAATTTCAATGTCGGCCGCCAAATTGGGGAAGTATATTTAAATTAATATATATTATAGTTTTTGGAAAATAATAGTTTAATTTAAAAAATACAAGACCGATCCAATCCTATATAGACAGTAGTTTAAATAAACGAGCACAACACCACAAGTAATGCATCTCTCCGGAGGAATAGACACATTACTTACTAGTGAGGCTCAATTAAATAAACTAAAAAAACTATGACATCCATTTTAGTTTGCGAAACTACTTATGTCGTCCGAAAAAATTCTTTATCTAATATAAAAGATTAGACAAGGTTTATATTAAGTTGGATTCTAAAGTTTCCTATAAGGGCAAGCCTCTATAGTTAATTACATCTTAGACAATCAAAATCACTTAAGAAGACTCTCAATTTAGATCAGAAAATATTGTCTCTGGGAATTTCAAAGTTTAGGACTTTTCTAGGTTGGACCAAAGAGTATTAAAAGGGAAAGACTCAAGTTTGGAACATCTATTATGACATCCAATGGAAGAGAACTAGGGGTTGTCACAGATCCCGAGGAAGATCTCAGTGACTTCCCAAGCTATCCTATGATTTGGCTTCAATTTTGAAGATATCTTATTAAATGTTTCATCATGTCAATTTTATTAATTAGGGCTTAAATTTGCATGACTCAATCATACAAATAGCCTATAAGATAGGAGGGTTCATGTCATGACAGACAACAACCTTGGAGCCTGAGACAAGTTAGGGATTAAATTGCTCAATATGATTGTGCAGAGGCCTAAATATAAAGTGAGGATTTGTGTTGCATTAGGTAAACAATCTCGAAATCCTATGACTTGTTATTTTATTCTAAAAAAAGGTTGTTGTAAATCTTTATTGTTGTAGAGTGCTTTCCTCCTCTACATTCTTGTCGTTTTGCCCACAGAGTTAGCTCTAAGCTCCTCGTTGAAGTAGCAGTCCTAAGGTCTAGGGTTCAAAATATTTTACTATGTATATTTCATTGCTTTAATTTTGTTGTTATTCAAGCATTATGGGGGGTTAAAGTTGATTAAAGCGACACCAGTTAGGATCTCACGGTTCCCTTATTTTGGTACCACTATTTTCTCTTGAATTTACTTAGCTAAAATGAGTTGTTAAGCTTATTTAAACTGGGGAGATCTCGTCAACAACCGTGGTTTACCTCATCTGAGGGACTCCTATAAATTCAAACGGACATATTATGCTTTGTTTTTTTTTTTGTTTTTAAAAATGTTGCTTAATTTTGAAAATAGTTTTTTTGTGATTTTTAGTTTTGGCATAGTTTTGCAGCTAAAATAAATAAATGCAGGTAAGGAAAGTGTTGCGAAGTAAATAGGTAAAATTGCATTGATTAAAATATAAATTCATACATGGGCCTCTATTACTGTTGCATGGTTATCATCATAAAACATAGTATATTTGCAAAAAAAAATTAAATAAATTGCAGGAAAGTAAACAGAAGCATCTAGTATGGAAAAGTTCGAAAAATTGGTCATAGTAAAACACAAGTAAAAGGAAACCATATGGAAGACCATAATCAGGTGTAAGACATTGCTAAAAGTGGGGGCTCAAAGTTGGACTGTGTGCTTCTCGACCTTAAGTATGAGCTACCAACCATATCATCTACAGAGGGCAGTTCTAACCTCGATCCAAGTGATTAACCGTGGACCTTTATAATTTTTCATTTAAATTTAATTTTCATGCATATTAAATTTATTTTATCATGCAAAAGAGATTTTTGTTTAAAACAGTTTTGTAGAGTGATGCAGTCCATATGTTAATTACTTTAATCGAGCTAGGACTACAAGCAACCTAAGAGTATCAAAGGCAATCATCTTCTCAAAAGTCATCGAATAGTATCATCGGTCCTTATCCTCTCCTTTCATTAAAGTTCCTTGAGGTAGGAGATATTATTCTAAAATCTCACATCGTATCCCTCATTTTAGCACACATTAGTATTATCGTCATTACCCTAGCCACCTAGACCATAGACTTACACAAGCCAGATGATCCATATGTGGCAAAAAAAAAACAAATATTCTCAGTTGCTCACAAGGATTTAAATATCTTATGGAAGACTCAAATACTTGAGCATTATGTTAATTAATATAGGATAAGTAGTGTAGGGTATTTTTATTAATTTAGGTGAATTATCGAGTCCCAAGGTATAACTTGGTGGGTCCCTAAAAATTTTACTGGATGATTTTCTTTAACAAAGAATAATAAGTTTAATTGTTGTTTAAAATATCCTAAAGATTTTAAAAGTGTTTCGTGCATAACCCTAAACAACTTTTAAAACCTTTTAAAATATTTCGAGTTCATTTGAACTTATTACATTGTTCAATTAATCATCTAGAGTTAAATTTAATTTTAATGAATTAATACACTTTGTGCTCAATGAATCTTAATATTTCAATTATCCCAAGAGCGGGGTACACAAATATCCACTTGATATTTTATTTAAGAGTTTGAGGCGAGCTTAAGTAATTAAAGATTTCATGCCCACAACTAAAGTTGGGCTTGTAGTGTTTAAGGGTGTTCATTGATTAATCATGTTTCTCTTTTCTAAACCTCATTAAACAAAATTAAATATTAAGTCTAACTCGCTACTAAGCCCTTAAATCCAATATTCGTGGTAAATTTATAATAATCAAAATGTTGAATTAAAGGTATTTTATTCTTATCAAAATATCATACTTATCATCTAATTACCAAGTAGGGGTTCCAAATGAGCAAGTTATTATCTTCCTAGCTTAAGCCCACTACCTTAGTATCATCCAATTAAGTTAGCTTCCAAACCTCAATAATTTATAAAATTACATTTTTACCCTTATTGTAGAGAAGTGAAAAGTTGGTTTCTACCTATTAACCCATTATATTTCAAACATCCAAGAGAGTCTATTATGATAACAATTACCCATTTATTCTTTGGTTAATCCTAAAATTTAATTAGGGCATCAAAATTCCATAATTACCATTTTGTCCCTAGGGTCTCCTACTTCATAACTCATTAAAAATATCTCAAATGACTTTAAAATTTTTAAGGTACCCCACTCATGAGTCAATTAAAATATCAGAGGAGAAATTATGATTTTCCTAATATTTATTTAATTTTTATAATTATTTTATTCTAAAATAGGGATTTTCAATGTTAATTTACTTAACCAATCAAAGTAAAGTTTATGTTCATGAGAAAATTATCAGAGGTTCAAATAGGTTAGAAGACCACTTGGACAAAAGTTCATAATTTTTTTAATTATATTTTAATTATTATTATTATTATTATTTATTGATTTTAGTGATTAATTAAATAGAAAATATAATTTAATTTTAAAAATTATTTTTATATTTTTATTAAGTTTCCTTAAGTCAAGAGAACATAGAGAAATAAAATTTTTATTTTTGTAATTTTTATTTTATTTATTATAATTATTTTAATGAAACATTAAGGAAAATACATTTTTAGCATTTAAAAATACATAACTAAATTAGAAAAATTATGAAAAATATTTTAAAGGGTCTCATGTGATTAGAGAATATTTAGAAATATTTTTGGGCATTTTAATTATTTTGTAATTTTTAATTATTTTTAAATCCAAAATAGCCCAAAAAATAAACTATTTAGTTTAATACACATTTTATTTTTTTCTAGATGCCCCCTGATCACAAGGAACACTTAAAACCACTTTTTATAATTTTCATAATTACAATTTATTTACTATAAGTATTTTAATGCAAAAATCTCATTTTATTTCAAAAATAGAGTTTAGTGATCAAAATTAATTCAAATGGATTTCAAATTTTTATAGGAGTTAAAATGATCATTATTTACAGTATGGATCAATTTTTATAATTTTTTTGGATTATATTATATTTATTTAAATTTTATGATTTAAAATGACTTAATTAGCTATAGTAATCTACATAATTATTTAAACTTAGTTTATATTTTTCCTAGAGTCCACTGACCACAGGAAACCTACCAAAACAAATTCCTTATATTTTAATTTATATACTTATTTTAAGCAGAAATAGATGGCTATGCTTGAAAATTAAGGTTCCATGACTAGAGATGTTCTCCAAGTTTAGAAAAATCAAAGAACATCCCTACTCTCATGAGGAACAAACTCCAAAATTTTAAGCCATGGTGATCTTTATTTATTTAATTAAAATTAAAATAAGTGACGGAGTATTTAATTAATTAAAAATAAAATATATGCCAAATAATTTTTATTTTTGGTCCATTATATTTTTCTCTATTCACCGAGCAAAAGAGTATTTTTATTTTATTTTTATGATTTTTCTACACCAAGTTATGAATTTTTAAAGTTTTTAAATTAATTTAAATAAAAAATACCTTATTTTCCTACTTATCCACGCGGCGACCAGCTCATCCTAGGCAACTCTGAAGGCACACATGACACATCTGATTCGTTGCGCTTTACACCTCTGCATGCCACACATCCTATTGTTCATGAACAAATCTCCCGTCTGACTTCTCCTTCGTTGTTGAATCAATACACGCGCGAATGGATGACATTTGTTCATCGTCCCCATCTATTCTAAACCGAGAACCGTCCAGGTATTTTTGTCTCTGAATTTGAACTCTCTATTGAGTTGATTCACCACCAAGTAAGAATATGATTTCACTAGAAAATGTCGGACAATCATTTTGTAGTTTAGACATAGGCTAGCTATTGATCCCGACTGTTTATATGCAACAGTATAACAATGTATTTGATTATATTTATCACTTAGCTTTCCTTACTTTGCAACAGTACCAAGAAATTGATCCTAGAAAAAATAATAATTTAACTTTTTAACTTAATATATATTGGGATACTACACAAGTATATGTATCGTTATCAAGTAATATAAGAATTTTTGATTAAGCCCCGAATATTGAACTCACGGGGACAATTCACAATATGCAATTTTAAATAACAAACTTTTTATTTCAAAAAGACAATTACTTAAACTATAATGTTTTTACATTAATTAAAATTATTTTTTTTTGTATTTTTGATATTTTGAAAAAATAGAAACAACTTTTAAATATAACTTGAGTTTATGTAAAAGAAAAGTACTGAATATGAAATATATTTCTCCTTATCATGAATCAGTAATAAGTATAGGATTTCTGTTGTGGAAGTATGCAAAGTGTGTTGTGTCAAATAGGAGCAATATTATTCTTTACCCTTACTAGAGATGCTATAAAGAATATTGGCTAATTTAAAGTTTGAATAGTTCTAAAGACTGGTTAGATAGGGAAGATACTAACTCTCACTCTAGAGTTTCCTCGATTCCCTCCACCTGAGGGATAACATCTCGTATCAGAGCCTAAATCAATAAACCAAGTTGGGGGCTTTAGCCCGTCACTCTAAAGTCCTCTAACTCTACACCCTTCAAAGATTATTTCCCTATTTATTTGCACTAAATCATAGCAATTCATCCAACCCATGTGATTCTTTCTAATTATTGACGGAGATAATACCAGTCTGGTTCTGACATGTTCTCACAACAAATTTTAACATATAGATGGGCCAGATCAAGAAGTAAATGAAGTACATGTAATTAAATCATCACAACTTCTTCTAACATTAAAGATTAATACTCTCTATGAACTTCCATCCAACACTTTAATTAATTATCATTTTAAAGAGAAAGATAAAGAAAAATACTTAGAATCCATAGAGAAATCAAAACCACACTTTAGTTTAAAAGTAGAAATCATTGTCAAACCAACAATAAGTCTCGATTAAAACCAAAAGTAGTCTAAAACAAAAAGATAAAAACTTATCTCAAGTCCTCCACCAAACTCTTGAAGTTCCATTGAACCTCTTCTCTTTTACAATCAAAAACTCTTGAAGTTCCTTTGAAAATCACACTTTAGTTTAAAAGAAGAAATCATTGTCAAACCAAAACAAGTCCATGGAGAAAACAAAACCATACTTTAGTTTAAAAGTAGAAATCATTGTCAAACCAACAAGAAGTCTCGATTAAAAACCAAAAAAGTCTCAAAACAAAAAGATAAAAACTTATCTCAAGTTCTCCACCAAACTCTTAAAGTTCCTTTAAATAGTTTAAAAATAAAGATAAAAACTTATCTTAAATCCTCCACCAAACTCTTGAAGTTCCTTTGAACTCTTCTCTTTTACAACACTCTTAACTCTCAGAATAAAATTAAAAACAAAAAGGATAAAGTAAATTTGTGGTGCCTGAAAAATCTCTCCAAAAGTTCCTCAATGAACTATTTCAAGAACTTCTCAAAACTCCCCCTATTTTTCTCTCAACTTCCTTCTTTTATAATTTTCCAAGAGGTGCCTTGGTATCTCTTCAAAATGTGTCATGATTCGATGTATTTTCTAAGGGATGCCTCCTTTCACAAGTCTTTTAACTATATTTTTGTTTCTAGTGGTCATAACCACCCTCTTTAGCCAATAGGTGCCTCAAATATCCCTTCAAAATTTGGCAAAATTAATTAGCTCATCAAATAACTGTCTCTGGCGCTTAAACATGGGGCCTCTGGCGCTTAGGCACAGTCTTCTCTATTTCATCAGCGCTTAGGCGCCAAAACACTTTTGCACCATTTTTTACATTTTTGCTCCAAATTTGATCCTTTTTCACTCCTTTTAGCATTTTTCACCTTTTTACTTATACCTGAAAGAAAAACACACAAATACCTTCCATTAAAGCACAATATCTTAAAAATAGGTATTAAAATGTGTCTGAAAATAATATATATTTTAGGTGTATCAGCTATTAATTCTAAGTATTATACCTGGTTGATGGTGACTTCAAACTTGAGGATGGTTGAATGACAGAGATACTCTCTAGTTGGATTGCTCAGCGCCAGTCTGATTCCTACACTTACCTAACTCGAGGATCCATCAATTTGCAACATTTAGGTCTGGTCTCTAGTATCAGTTGCTTCTCCTAGTTTGCCTTGTCTAGAGAAATTTGCCAGAAAATTTGTGCTAGTTTAGGCTTTAATCATTATCTGAGGGATGTGGGTGATATCATTTTCACCAAGCTCCATATTCCACTTTAGGAGTCGACTGGAATGCTTTGGTTGTGTAAGTACAAATTTAAAGGGTGGTTAGTGATGTCCCTGATTGGATGTATCTGGAAATGTGACCAGAGCCTGCAAGCAAAGATTATTAGAGCAAATCTTGGTTTGTGTATGATAGGGTAACTGACTTTGGAGCCTTTAAGGAATTAGGAATTGTTTTCCTAGTTCCTCCCGGGCCAAGATTGAGTTGATAGCTTTGAGCCCAACTCCCAAGTACAAGGAGAGCACTTTCTCAAGTTTTAGGCTTTGGAGAAGTAGTGGTGAGGCTAATGATTACTTTAGATTCTATAATGCTTGCTCACAATATGTCAAACGTTCAAAGATCTTAGAATTTCTTAGCATTTTGAACGATGATGAACATTCATCTTTTGACTTCAAAATGAATTGGTTGAGTGTTGTTATCTGGTTGGTTATTTTTTGCAACTCCTTAGCATTCAAGGGAGAAGACATACTTGTTGGCCTTTATACCTTCAAGGATTAGGAAGTACGCAAAATATTTGATAATCAAAGCTTCAACTGTGCATTTAGTGAATTTAGCCTCATGTTAGATTTCCTCAGTATTTAGAAGGTTTCTTTCAGGTCGTTAACTTGTTGTTCAGCTGATTAATTCTTAATCACATACACCTCAATTTTTTTTCTTTTTTGATTATCAAATAAAAAACCTATGAGGCGTTGATAAGTTTTCCCAATAATTTTAAGCCCAAATGACACTACATTATAACAATATAAACATTCACTAGCAATAAATGCCATTTTTTTCTATGACAAGTAGGACACATCTTTATTTGATGAAAGTGGCAAGAGAAAGCAACCAGAAAACTCATCACTGAATGGCTAACATTTGAATCTACCAGAGCATTGATCCTTGGCAAGGGATAACTATCTTTTGGGTAGGTAGAGTTTCAATTTGTGAAGTCCATGCACATTCTCCATTTGTCATTTACCCATGTTTGAAACCTAGGTTGGGTACTGTACTTTCCAAATGTAGCTAGTCGCCTTAAGCTTTTGCACCTTCACATGGTTTGGCCCAACTAAGGTCATGGCCAAGGTTCTCTTCTTTTGCTTTGTTGGTTGGGCGATTGGATTAAAATTCAAGCAGTTGCAGGAATACATCAATCAAAATGCCTGATATTTTAGCAATTGACCAAAAACAATGTTTTAATGTTCCTGAAGAGTTTGGACCAGCAAGTATTTGTTTCTGCATCAAAATTTTCATTAATTAAGAAAAAATTAACCAATTGTTTATCGATTGTAGGAATCTCTATAGTGGTCGCATTTGTCTCGGAACCCCCTCTCACTAGGTCTTAGTGTAAAAAGACTCATATTCCACGTTTTTGATTACCTGAAGGCATGTCTGAGGCTGCTCCAAGTTTCTCGAATGGTGATTTCTCCATCACATGGAAACTTTACCACAACGTAATATGTGAAGAGCACAACTTTGAAGTCTTGAGTAATGGGTGGCCGAAGATGTAATTATAGGTGGGTGTTGTGTCAACCACCAGGAAATCTTTCATGGTTGTAAACAAGTTGTCACCTCCCCCCCCCCCCCCCCC
>JXCR01006806.1:0-10079 GCA_002079205.1 Phalaenopsis hybrid cultivar
TGTTAATCATCGACTAATTCTTGTTTTGTGATGAGTCATCTTTGTAGTTCTATTTGATTTAAACAATAATATTTATATTTCTTGTGGTTTGGGCTAACTCTGCTAGCATTTGGTATTAGAGTTAGCCTAATCATAGTCCTATCATAGGGTTTCCTAATATCTGCCTTACCCCTCCACCAAAAATTCTCTTTCCTATTCCCAAACCATAACCAAAACTTTGACCTAACCCTAATTTACTCTTGCTGATTTTTGAAATCAACAACCCTAAATCATTTTTAGCCCTCTTTCACCTCCCACTCCAATCTCTATCCATGCTACCAAGGAGATGCATGTCTGAGTCTACCCAGGAAGAGATACAACGAGAGATCCTCCAACTTTAGTGGAGGCTTGCAGACATTGAGGATGAAACCAAGGGGGAAATTACTCTCCACCGTGATCTAAAGAATCAAAAGAGAGAATGGGAGAATCTAAAGTTGAAGCAGGAGATACATCGTCATTTCCTACTAGCTTACTACAAACAAAATGTTCAGATCATAGCTTCAGAAATGGAGAGACCACATCACCAAGTGATCACCCCATCTTACGGACAGAGTTTAACTCAGGATCTTACAACTAGAGTACAACCAAGAGAACACCCGTGATGCCTGTCAGAGGAAAAACTGATTTAGAGTGGTGAACAAGTGAAACCAATCTGCATCCATCAATCTTTCACATCTAGGAAGCGTTGCGGGTGCCTTTTATTTGGGTTTGTTGAATCAGACTGCACAATCAGGGGGGTGATCTGTTTCACTGAGAAGGGCGTTCTTGAAAATTTCAGTAATGGCACAGTAGACGTTGAAGATGGTGAGGACACAAAGGAGGATGACCAGCTTCTAGTTGATGATGAAAAGATGCACATAGTTTCATTTGGGCCCATGGGAGGGACTCCAACAGATTTCATGGTGAGCGCCTAGGGCGGTCTTGAGTTTGAGGAATTGACATCTGAAGCACGACAATTTTAGATAAGAGAACTTTAGATCATTTAGATCTATAGAGTCATTCCTGAGTTGTCCTTACTGAGGGAGGTCCAACACGTCAGAAATGGAGCCCTTTTGTGCTATATCGAAAATATTACATGAAATTATTCAAATGTTAGATTCAATTTAGTATGGTACCTGCCATCAAATGTCTAGATAGGAGGAATGAACCCCGACCTTGAAATTTATCTTAGGAGCTTGACGGGGAAAGAAATTTTTTAGTGGGATGCAGGTCTTGCCTTATCAGTGAATAAGAGGTCTCTCCTGAGTGGTTGCTAGTGAGAATGGTGCAACCTGACACAGAGTCCGTCTGAGAGTCAATCTCTCTTCACATTTTGGTTTAGCAGCTACACTTCGCTGAATATAAGAAGTGAAAGAAAAATGTTCCAGACTTAAGCGCTCAAGAGTTACATTGTGGGAACATACATCTATATACAGCCTTAGCTTAAAATATGCCACGAGATAATGCATATTTATTCCATCAAGACATGTTGTTGAATGAAAACACCGACAAGGTTGACTTACCAGGAGACTATCTTTGTTACCTTCAACGTGGAAGGCTTTACTCCATGCTACGAGAAGGCAGAAGCTTCGATGAATGAAGTTGAAGCTTCCTCAAGCCCGGGAGAATGATGCGGGGCTTCCTGGTTGGCCGGCTTAACCGATCGGCCTTCACGGGGGTTGGAATTGCCACCCTTTCCCTCTCCTAACCTCCTATTCTACTCCCTTCCACAAACGAAACTCCTTCCTTTTCTATTCATTTCTTATTTCTATTTCATTCCTTTTTCTAGTCCTAGTCTATTTCTCTTCCTTTTATATTTCTATTCCTTGCCTATTTCTCTTCTTTTCTTATTTCTATTCCTTTCTTTTCTGTTCCTTGCCTTTTTCTATTTCCTTTCTATTTAGATTCCTTCAAATTCTAACTGGCAGTACTTATTATATGTGTGTGTGTGTGTGTGTTTGTGTGTGTGTGTGTTGTGTGTGTGTGTGTGTGCGCGCGCGCGCGACTATAACTCGTCCAAGATGGTGATTTTCTTCAGAGGTTTGAAGGGTGCTTTGACTGTAAATTGTTCCCGCAGGGATAGTTATTCTTCCATATTCCCCTCACTTGCTCGTTGCCATCTTCCTGATGTTCCCACCCCTTCCTATTTCACTTCCTCACTTAGACCTGTTGCCGACAGCCGTGCAACGCTTAGACCTGTTTTCGACAGCCGTTCAACACTCTACTCTTCTGCCGACAACCTCTCTAACGCTCTGACCTGCTGCCGATAGGCTCTCTAGTGCTCAGACATACAACCATCAACCTCTTTTGCACTCTGACCTGCTATCGACAACCTCTCTAGCACTGCACCCTGCCACAATAGCCCCTCCAGCACCTTATCTTGCTGCCGCAACTCCCTCCATAGTCATATATGTCGCCATCTTCTCACCCCTTTCACTGACACCCTAGTGTATCTTTTTATGTCAGTTATTCTCTAATTTCTATTTTGTAATGAGTTGTCGTCGCAACCCTATTTGATTTCAGCAATAATATTATATTTATTGTTGTTTGGGTTAAATTTGGTATCATATAGCTTCAACAAAAAAAATAATAATTTCTCCTATAAATTCTGTGTTTCAAAGGTTCTTTTTTCAATGATTTAATTACTAATAAACATTACTTGGCAAAATAGTTTATTTCTGAAGCTTTAGAAGTTTTTATATTTTATAACTGTTAGTTAGAATTTAGTTTATATTTAACTGACTATTTGTCAATCTAAGAATATTCCAATACTCGTTTTCTAAAATATAGATAAGGGTACTTGGAGGGCATGCATCATACTATTCGTTTATGTGGAAAGTGTGCATTCCCCGCTTTATGTAACCTCCTTGATGGGCTATAAACGTTAGGCTATGTAGCATTTATCATAGACTATTGAAAACCAAAATCATTGAAATTACTCAAAATGTGCCTAAAAAAGTTAAAAAAATATAATGCGATTTGATTAATAATTTTTGACCTGAGATGATTGCTGATTTTACTATATAGACTGCCCATAATGATATGTGTTTGATGCATGGCCTGATTAATGTGAAATTTTGTGAAATTATTCCTTATACTTTTGATGCCCGGATCACGATGCCCAATTTTGTAAATCCTAAATGACTAAAAAATGACAAAAACAAATATGTCCAAAAAAACTTCACTATCCTTGTAGTTCTCACTCTCTCTGCGACTGTCTATCCAATATGAAGGCGAATGCCCACATATTCTCATGTTTCAGCGGCCACAGAATCTCAAATATTGATTGCTTTGTCAATTGACTAATATCGAGTATTCAATGTCTTATACATTATGGTTCCATTTTTTTCCACATTAGTGGAATTGATGAAATATCACTTTGTTACTCTTGTTTTTGGTATTTTTTTAATCAATCTACTCTTCTTCTAATTTGACGATATTTAGATTGCCAGAAGAAGAGCAGCCCACATTTCAAAGTATCCCGATGCGCAAGTGATAAACCTTGGCATTGGTGACACCACCGAACCCATTCCAGACGTTATAACTTCTTCTATGGCCATGGTATGAGACTTTTATAAGCCTATTTTTTAATGCTATTTCTTCATATTACAGAGCTTCACATGCCTTTACTATTGATTTTTTAAAACTGAACATCTAACTGATGATCACTGAGCCACATCTCATTGCTATTTTCATGCTGCTGGAACTATTACATGATTATTGAAGAAGAAAATATTTCGTTTGTTGACGTCAATACAGTCTCTCACTTATTTGAAACTATTAAAGGTAGCAAGTAATTTCTTAAGGTCATTTTAGCACCATCATTCATAACTTCTAATTGTTCTTTGGAAATATTACATACATAAGAATTAAGTGGTATGTATGTAAATTTTTCAAAAAAATAACATGAACTCTTTTGCATGTTTGATTGCAATTATTAGTGAGCATTGCCCCAAACTTATTTAAATGAAGTCTAGGGAAGTTATGAACCTACAGTATATAGTATTCACATGCGAGTATATCATTATAACCCATTCATCATAAGAAAGGTCAACACTGACCTTGCAAAGACCTGTGCTGCCTCTTTGAAGAGCATTCCGAAGTATATGAATCAAAAGATATCAATATCAATCAAACAAACTCAAGGGGTGCACACACTCGTGGAAATCTGGAAATATGGAATTTGAAAATTGGAAATGATGGAGTAATTTCTTAGGTCCCCTCCTAATCTCATCAATAAATTAGGGTTTTTCTACATTTGGGCATCTCACAGTTTTGGTAATTTTTTCCTTGCATAATACCTAGAAATTCCATTTTTGGAAACCATTGGCCACAAATGTATCTTTCATTTTTTGGCTATGTTTCCCTTCTTGCTTTTCCTTGTTTTCACCAATTTCAATCTTGTTTTACCTTGTTTGCACCAAATATTATGTGTATAGAGTTCCTAAATCTGTGTATTGATTGTTTCGTTAGTAGCTTTCTTTATGGCATTTCTATTTTCCTTACTACCTCTGAGACTATAATGAGAATAACCTTGAAGACTTGAGAAATTTATACTTCAACAATTCTTTTCAATTTGACAAAGTGGGAACCTGCCTATGACCTAATTACTAAACAAAGTCAAGAATAGCTTGTAACTACTAACAATATCCACTCGAGTCAAAGTCGACAACATAGTCCTCTAGATTTCAATTTATTAAAAAATTTGCGAGTCCTTACACAGGATTTAGTTCAATATCGCTGGAAATTTGTGCTTGATATGAGCAGAGACGTATTCTTTGGTCTTAGCCGTTAACATTGCCATTGCCCTTTTTATTAAAAGAATTCAACACGGCCCTTTGATTGTGTATTTAGTGCCTTTGAACACATGAGAAGTGACATTTCTCTCTTTAAAACTCTAAAAGCTATAACGGAGCACTCTAGATAAAAATTTTTAAGGGAACCATCTCTAAAAGAGATCAGGGACTGCTTGCATCTCTAATTTTCGAAGTCACTTTTTAATTTTGTTTGTTCTAAAAAAAATTCTATTTCCTTGGCTTCACCTTATTCAACTACCTTTTAGTCTTTTTCGCTGCTCTGTTGCTACGACCGAGCTTCTTGGTTCTCTCTCACACTCACTACTCACAAAGAGCTTGGTCGGTTTGCTCCTTCCTTCTCGATCTCGATCTCGAGTACAATCTCCCTCGCGATCTAGTTCTTGTTTTCTTACTTTGTAACATCATTCTAGGGCTTCTAGTAGGCATTTAAGAAATAGTTTAGTGGGGAGATGGTTGCAGATTAGCAAAGGAGAGGAATATGGAGTTTGATGGCGTTTGAACAGGGATAGGCATCATTTGGCGGCTTTACCATCTGAAAACAACAAAGGGAACTCTGAAATGATGATTGTACGGATGACAAGAAGGTTTACCATTTGTTCCTACACAAGGTATAGACACAACACTTGCGAAAGGAAGATGATACAATACTACTTAAGATAGAAAACAAAGATTGCAATCTACAAATGCCCAAAACTAATAAAATTTTGCCAAACTAGAAAGTGATAACATATAAATAGTTCCCTTATATATAATAACATAATTAGAAATAGAGAAATAGGAAAGTAATCAAAAAAAGGAAAAAAGTTTGCAAGCCTTGGAAGCGGGTTATCCCATTCCAATTCTCGCGATCGCAGCTTGTGTTCTCGCAAAAACATTGTATTCCTTGATTCTGCAGCAACGTGAGATTTCCACGATCCTGCTTCCTCTAAACTAAGGCTCTGTGTCATTTTCTCGAGCTATATGAAGTTTATTTTTCTTCTCTGGATGGATCTTGATTTTCAAAATTGTTGTTTACCACTCCTGCTAGTCATCTGTCTAAAATGAACTTGAACTTAATACTAAGCCTACTCCATAGACTCTTCCAGAAATGGTTGAGAGATTACTCATTTTTATTTAAAGCAATTATATGTGGGATGTTCTTAATGGGGGCTGCTCTGTGTCTCGTATTGGTCTCTCAAAGTCATCACCTTGTTGAACAATCAGTGCTTGTCCTGCGGTGCTTCTCAATGTGCTATCATATCCTTGACACCTCAGACTCTTTCCAAGGCAAGTATATAAAGCGTTTCTTATCTTTGGTTAAAAAAAAAACATGTTCTTGTGGCCATCATAATATATGCAATGATCATACTTCCAAGGAAGGCCTAATAGGGTGTGGCATGCATCCATAGATACCACGTTATACCACTCTTGTTCCTTGAACTTGTTTCCTATAGAAAATTTCATGAGGCATATTCTATAAACACTAATCTTACACCTGTTCCTCAACTAAGTCGAGGAATATGGCTGAGAATGCTTCTGAGTAGTGAGGCTCATTTTGTCAATCAGTTGTGTAGATGCCACATTTTTATAATTACCTCCATCTATAATGAGGCTGCACATATTTCCCAACACAGTATGATGAATATGAAAGATGTTGTGGCGAGCCATTGTTGTTGTCTTATAGGATCAGTTTGAAGGACTTGTCGGGTTACTTCACACATTTTTATTATTGCCTTCATCTATAATGAGATTGCACACCTTTTACTGCGTGCGAGTGTGAAATATGTTATGGCAAAGCCATTGTTGCTCTCTTATGAGATTAGTTTGAAGAACTTATCGGGTTACTAGCATCTCTCACTCATTGGTTGGAGGCTTATACTTCTTTGTATCATCACCTTCTCGCTTTCCTTCTATGTTACTATCTATATTTTCTATCGCTCCTAGCTTGGTAAAAGAGATCACCCTCCTATTTAGGTAATCAGATGCAATGTACCCAAAATCATGACACTGTAAGCACTTTCTAATTGGGTCGAATTTGGGAGTATTGATTGTTTCTATTTTTTCTTCACTTTGAGCTAGTTCTTCCTCTGGCAGGGTCGATTGGGATGCTCCACTTGGTGTATTATTGTTGCATGATCTTAGAGTTGAACCCTACATGTAAGGTGTGGCGATCAACAGTGATGTTTCTCTATCTTTTAAGTTAGGGAATGTACATCGAGTAGCGATCAAAACGACTGTAACTGCACCGCATTATTAATATATGGCCGTAATTCTTCAAGATGTCTTGCTACTATGTGCTCCCACCAACTCACATTTTAACACGAGTTGATCTAATTCAGTTCTGTACTCCACAAAAGAATCTTTGTGGCGTGGGTAGTAGATTTTTATGAATATATCATGCTGGTAATGTTGAGAAAGGTATTTGCGCTACATGTCCCTTTCGACTTAGATTAGGTGGTAATCTTACTTTCTCCACCCTCTATCGAATACATTTAGGCTCTATAACCATAAAGAAACATTCTTCTGAGCTTGATAGATGCCAATGTTAACTTCTTCTCTAAGGGAACGTCTTTGTATTTAAAATTTATTTTACTGTGGAGCCACTCCATAAACTTGTCCGAATCCATGCGACTATTAAAATCCTATAAATTCACCTTCACTTCAAGATTTTGTTTTCTCTCTTCTGATATTTCATGTCAAATCTTCGGGATATTAATTCTTCGTCACTAGAAACTTCCTAATGAAAGGAATTCACTTCCTTCCATAAATCTGGCTAGTTATCGGTGTGGCTATTGGTGACCTCACTTGATTGTCTCATCTCAAAAGCGACATGCTTCTATTGCAGTTATAGGATTTTTCACTGTATAGCATCTATAGTAAGTTCCTGAATACCTCATTTGACCGTTTATGCTTGGCAACATGACATCCTTTTCTTCTTATTAGATTTTTGGCACACTGAGGATATAAATATTATTTACTTTTAAAATATTGTTCATCATATGAAAAATGTAATAGACCGCTTCTCTGACGTTCCCTTCTTGGCTGCTTTATATTGTTTAATTTTAAAATATTGAATCCTTGGCAGCATGCCATCCTTCATGCAACGTCTGATTCCCCGAAGAACTCGAATGCCATGTCTTAGAAAATCAAACCACTGGAATCACATGGATATACATTACGTGAAGCAAGAATCAAACACATAACTCCAGCCGTAAGAACTGGATGTATAAGTCACGTCAAAGGAGTTGAGTAGCCTGGATGGATGTTAAATGACTTGAATGAACAAACCATTAGCAAAATTCATATTGTAGGAGCCAGGTGGAGATTAGAGGACACTGGGTAAGGATTGAAGCTTGCTACAGAACCTACAGAGCAGAAGTTTGAAAAATCAAAGATAAAATAATGTGCTCGCACAATAGATAATGCTAACTTCTTAAACTAAACTTAATGAGATGCCAACTAGATTAGGATTCACTGTAGGTAAGAGAGCACATTCCATTCTCTTAGGCCATCATCATAGGCATGTGAAATTGAATATAAAAATTAACCATCATATAATATAACTAATAAATACTTATTAGAGGCATTCTTAACTTTTTGTCAAGTGTAAATTTGCACATCTCCGTCATTATACCAAGAAATTAGTGAAACATCTATCTTATTATTTAAGCCGTCAGTTGGAGTGTTTTTTTTTCTTTGTATGTTTGATGCACGTTTTTTTGTTAGTTTTGTCACTAGTATTGTAAACGTTTTTGTTCAACATGATTGAATGAAATATATTAGAACTGATGGTAGCTTTATTAAATGAGAAATTGAGCTTCATCAATCAGAAATTGGGGATGGGGTATTAATCTATGCTAATTTCCTACACATTCTCAATAAGCTAATGCCTCATCAAGATTCTTAACAAAGTCATGCTTGAAACATGTGCAAGCTAGGAATGCAAAAAATCTATTTCTTACCTTGATGTTAAATGATGCAGACATCCTGCTTTGAGCGGATTGCAAATTTCTATAATCCTGGTAGCGTACCTGGAAAAGTTCACGTCCGATACGACACTTTAGTGGGAATCTCTTGTTTGCACTGTACGGGTCATGAAAGCCATGTCCTTAGTTTTATGTTATTTGGAGACACTTTCTCCCTGTTTTATCTATTAAAGTACTGCATTCTTGAATTTCTCTCAGAAGGTATGTCTGTAACCTGATTGGATCGAGTTGGTGATCTCTCCCAAAAGTCCAAAGGCTTCCTCCCTCTCCAAACTCATTGATATTTGCTATTGACAACAGAAATTTGTTGTGGTTCTTCCGCTGGTTAGCTATCACGACCCGACCCGGTGAGTTTGGAATTACCAAGGCGGGAACTGACGGTCGGATGGAGGAAACATCACTAATAGTTTCATTTCATCACAAAAAATAAAAATCCAAAACAACAAAGTGCCATTTTAATTCACACAACTTATATTTAAAATAGATTATTCATATTTAAACATTTACATTCAGATATAAAATAAACTAAATTACAACACCTATCAGCTGGCTCTCCACGACACCTGTACACGTGCTCTTTGGGGTCCATCTAATCTTCTCTGTATCTTTCAAATTTTATCGGATGTCGTGGAGCTCAAGTTGGTAGGTATTGTAGTTTAGTTTATTTTCTATTTGAATGTAAATGTTTAAATATGAACAATCTCTTGTAAATATAAGTTTTGTGAGTTAGAATGACTTTTTTTGTTTTGAATTTTTATTTTTGTGATGAAATGAAACTCGTAGTTATATCTTCTTCGTCCGATCGTCCATTCTCGCCTTAGTAATTCCAAGCTCACCGGGCCGTGTCGTGACGAGAGGTATCAGAGCTCCCCCTTTGCACGTAGATGAATCCTGCGATCCCTTCTTCCTCCCTAAGCTCTCGATCGAGCTTCAAACCAGTCGCTTTCCTTCCTCTGTGAGCCACGCAAGTTGGATAGCCTGCCGCCTCCTTTCTCGATGAGTCACACAACAGGGAGAATCCACCGCTTCCTTCCTCTTTTGTGACTTTGTTAGGGCACAAATGCCTCTCCCTCCTTCACTCGAGTAGGGCCGCTCGAGCCTTCTACGTGCAGAAAAATGTTGCACGAGCTCCCTCATATCTTTGGCTCAATTACAGGTAAGGCTGTCAAAACGGCTCGTTGTTTGCGAACAGCTCGTTAAGAAGTTCGCGTTTGGCTCGTTTGCTAAGTTAACAAGCCAAACACAACAAAGATTTTTTCGTTCATGTTCGGCTCATTTT
>JXCR01006809.1:0-18616 GCA_002079205.1 Phalaenopsis hybrid cultivar
ATATATATATATATATATATATATATATATATATATATATAAGGGGCATTATAATTCGAACTTCCTAACAACTTTAAAACTTATATTTGCATCAAATTGCAGTTTTTATCAAAGTACTAAACTACTCCGTCTCTTGATTGATTTGCGCGTGAATTAATCAATCATATAGCAGTTATTATAGGTTGTCGTATAAGGTTTGGCTTAATCATTTTATACAAGCTTGTATTGCAAGACTTTGGGCCATAAATTTTGGCATCAATTTCCCAACAATTCAAATTGGAGACATTTTCGTCATCGTCTCAGATATTTCTTCTTTTAAATGCCTTTTTTTATTCGCCGTTGTTAGATTTTTGTTAAAGTGGGTTCCTAATTCTTAATAATCAATTAGTGCCGCTTGCATGGCTTTCGTNATAAGGGGCATTATAATTCGAACTTCCTAACAACTTTAAAACTTATATTTTCATCAAATTGCAGTTTTTATCAAAGTACTAAACTACTCTGTCTCTTGATTGATTTGCGCGTGAATTAATCAATCATATAGCAGTTATTATAGGTTGTCGTATAAGGTTTGGCTTAATCATTTTATACAAGCTTGTATTGCAAGACTTTGGGCCATAAATTTTGGCATCAATTTCCCAACTATTCAAATTGGAGACATTTTCGTCAACGTCTCAGATATTTCTTCTTTTAAATGCCTTTTTTTATTCGTCGTTGTTAGATTTTTGTTAAAGTGGGTTCCTAATTCTTAATAATCAATTAGTGCCGCTTGCTTGGCTTTCGTTATTATTTTTGCAGACTCATCTCATCATCCTCAGCCTTAGCAATCTAAACATTATTACACTTCTTTGGGTCCGTAGAAATTGGAGTATGCTTCACATGGCATCAACATGAGGGGGGGACAAGGATGACTGACATCATATCAGTCAAGTTGGTTTTTGAGATCAATCCTTTGGGCTAAGTATCTCCTTGTCAACGTAGTCTATCGCATGCCAAAAGAAGTTTGCATTGGATCCTTAGGAAATTTAAGCACGCTCCACGCGGCACCATCACGATGTAATCAAATCGTTGACTTCAAATCAATCACCTTTGGGCTAGCAAACCTGAGATGCGACAAATCAAATATGCCCCTTTCAGTTTAGCCCATCGTAATCTTGTTTCTTGATGATACTTTCACATTTTTCATCTCATCAAAATCTTATCCTTTTTTAATATATTGCTAGCGGCGACTCTTTCTCAGAAAGAATCAGGATTATTCTCGCCCTCTATTGCTATGTAAAGTATTATTCGAATACACACACAATAGATAGATAGATGCACAGAACACACATACATACAATACACAAATAGATATACATATATATCCACACACACACACACACACACACACACATATATTCTCTAGCATTTTTGGTACTCATCTAAATATTAAGTTTAACCAACTTAACCGAAGGATATTAAATATTCATATTTTTTATCTTAATAATCCAGTACATCAAATTTTATAATGAGCTTAAACATTTATATTGCTTATAAAAAGCGTAGCTATTTGTTCACTAGAAGTAATTAGAAGCAAAAATTTAATAATATTATGCTGCTTTGTTTCTGCGTTCTAAAATATACTTTATATATCTTTGAGGCGTTTTATAGAAATGGATAAATTATCTTGTAAGTGCAATATGATGAACATATTTGTTGCTAAAATTTGCGTCCATTGAGTAATAAGTTAATGTCTTAACATTGCATAAAAACTTAATACACACAGTTAAAAGAAAAATAGCATGAAGAGCACCAAATTCTTTTACATAAAAACACCCATAAAGAGAAAAACTACTAGAAATGTGTACGTACAAAGATACACCATTTTTTCACAATTGGGAGAGCAGGTTTATTGTTCTACACTCGATACAACTTTTATCATTACACAACTTACAAAAAAATATTGTTGTAAGGAAAAATTGTCGTATTATGAATATGATGACCGTAAGCAGTGGTTGTCGACGGTTGAAGATTAACAGCGAAAGGTGGTAATAGTGGAATGTGGCTTCAGAGGACGAAAGTTATCGTTGAGTTCAAAATATGGGTGTTGTATGTTACAATCGCGTTTTGGATACAACAATTGCAAGCAGAAGTTGCTGGCAACAAGGTGTCGCCAGCGTCAAGTAGTGATAACCTACAGTGGTTAATGGTGGCTAACAGACGGTGGTCGATGGTGGTCTACAACTTCGGAGGCCGGAAGCCATCGTTGTGTCGTTAGTCCGAAACGAGATACAGGATTCATCTTCTTCTTCTCTCCCCACAAGTGAAGAAAAGGGGCTTATTTATTGTCTATGGGGGAGAGTTATTTTGATCTTTTGGCGAATAAATTCCCCAACCACTTGATTGGATTGCGTTTATTGGTCCCCCTTGATCATAAGGATTTTAACGATTTGAATGCCCTAATGAGCTTAAAATTGAGTAATCTTAGGTCATTGGATTTCTCTCATTGAGACACTCATATTGGCCATGAATATTTCAAATTTAGAGTTCATTTAATCATTCAATTTACAACCCAACGCCTCCAAACATACTTCAATGGCTTGATCTGGGCTTGCTTGGAATTTGAGATCGCGTATGATCATGAAATTCAATTTAGAAAGTTTCTAGTTCATAAAATGCAGCAGGATTCATAATGGATAATAAAAATCTCTAGATGAAGCATTAGTTGAACCTTAAATTTTAGGCGATATTGTTTATATCATCCTGAAATACAACTTTATTTACTCCATAAATTTATATTTAAGAGAGATTTAGATAGAGAAGTCTTAATGATAGTGTTGTTGTCAAGAGAAACGGTGGTTAGAAAGCCATGGTCTGAAGATGACAGTGAAGACAACAATAGTGGCAGGGCAGCTGGGTCTGGTGTCGGGGGTGGTCATATTATGGTGTTTTGGTGGCAAGAATAATGATGATCAGACAACAATAGTCATCTAGATGCACATTTGAGAATATGAGTGCATATGAATGTCTATATAATCAACTGAGTAAATTATGTGTTTAAGAATATGATGATATCAGTAGGTTTGTACAAATTCAATCAAGAATGCAACAGTGAGTGTAGAGGTGAGCAGATTGTGTAACGGTGTGCATATATGAACTCACTCATATATGCACATGCATGACCATAATCTTGTGGACAAATCTCTTGGTGCATGTTTGTGCATCCTCGTGCGAATACACGTACATTCTGGTGCTTGTGCATGCAGAAGGGCATTAAAGTGCATGTGCACGCACATCCCCTCGCAAGTGTGCATGCATCTCTATGTGCACGTGTGTGCAAACATATTCACATGCATGCAAATGCATCCCTGTGCACGTACGTTGACATTTTTGTACATGTGCATGTGTGTCCTTAAGCTCATGCGCGCATCTGCCCGCTTTCGATCTGCAGAACTAATTTTCAAATTTTTGAAAAGATTACAATCCACTCCTCTTCTGATCATTGTGTCTTCGAGATTTTTGTTGCCTCCTCTATTTAGGATGCTCTTAGCTTTTCTAATGTAGGTTGTTATTTTCGTTATAGATGTAGAATTTTGTTGCCTCCCTCGACATAGGTTGTCTTGTCTTCCCTCACATAAGTTATGATTGACTCTCTGAATGTATGTTATTATTGCCTCCCCCGAGATAAGCTATTATAACCTCCCTCATTATAGGTTTTGTTGCCTTCTCCGAAGCATGCTATTATTGCATCTAAGGGGAGATTCTTTGTGTTTAATTTTTCTTCATGATTCCAATGTCCCTCCCAGAAGTCATGAAACATATTAGAATTCTGACAATGCATTATCGATTCTAATCAAGGATGCATTGATACTTTTTCAAAAAAAAAAAAATTTCCTAATGACATGGTGTTTAGGTTGATGAATTTATCTGATCGAGCATGTTCGCCTGTTCTTGGATATGTCATAAATTATGTGGTTAATTAGCACTTCAGACTTTGGTTTTCACTAGTCTCCAAGTTGATGGATGTTATATCGGCTGTCAAGGTATGCATTTCAAAGTTCTGTTCTCTGGCCATTACGATTGTTGTCGGGTTAATCGCCTTCTTTAGAAAATGAAGGGCTAAGTTAAAAAAGGGGTCTTACCAGAATCAGTAGGTTCACTAGTAAATTACAAGGGCATATATCTTTCAGGAGTAAAGTATTGGTCCTTCTAATGAAGAATCTGATAAGGAACCAGAATGTTGAAACTTTATTTTTAAAGAAAAACTGGGAATTTCATAGAAGTCGGGGAAAATACTGGAGATTCTTCATCCTTCTTAGATTATAGTTGATGACATAGTAAGGATGTTTGGTTTTCAGGACATTAAGGATATGAAATTTATCAATAATTTTTTGATTGAAGTGTTTTTATTCAAAACAGGTGTTTCCGTCTATTCTGGATGATCTTATGCTATGATGCTGAAGAAATATGAGAAAATGCTTCCTAAACTAGCTCCTACCACCCCTTCAAAGTGGCTCATGTAGGATCGTGACCATGAGATTCTTCACGTAAAGCAATGTAAGAGGAATGATGATGTTCGGCTCCATTCTCCGATCCACTACTTCTGTGAGAGCTTCCATTAGCTGGTCTTTTAGCTCCTGGATCTACTGCATAGCAAAGTCTCCAATGCATTCCAAGTTTGTGGTATCTCTATGTTGGGTTTCTTCTCCTTGTGCTCCTCCTCTTCTTATCGCTGACATTATCCACTCACTTAATATTTTAAGAAGAATCTAAATTTGTTCATGAATCACACCCAAGGAATATGACATAAGACAAGAAAGAGAGAATGAGAGACATATAGAAATGTATAGTAATGAAAAGTAATTTGAAAAAAGAATGTAACATTTTATTCATGAATTGGTATTCTAATAGAAAAAAGGGGTATAATATATGAAGTTACAGTTATACCCCTGCTTTAATGGGGGATGTACAAATTATTATTGGTATTTTATATGTGTGATCCTTTGGTTCGGTCCTCCTCTGACTTGGTCGGCCAAGCCTAGTCAGTCACAGTACATTAGGACCTATACTGAATAGGGTAATTGGCCGACCTTCCATGTTCTTTAGGTTGGTCAAACTTGACCTAGTCGACAATATTATTCTTGTTATTGACCATCGATATCGGGATAGAAAACTCCTGTCGACAAAATAAAACTATGTTATCATTCAGAGGATAATTTATCATAATTTGATAGCTAGCTCACTCCAAAACAAGAAAGATCCTTCAGGATGTTCACTTGAGTGTGTTATGGTCACTTCTCGACCTCGTGTAAAGGATTGTAGGAGTGTCCGTGACATGGCTGATGGTGCTGAATTTTTCTTTGAGTTGGTTTTTTTGACAATATTTAGATTGATGACTTCGTTCAATTATGGGTTTTTGGTCTCTAGTTTGGACGACCTTCGTTCGGTTGATCTTCAACACCGACTAAATATTGGGATTGCGCCTGATGAGATAAATCATTTGATATTATGCTAGTGGACACTTACTCTTCCCCTGAGGGGCATTTGGTCTTCCACCCATGGGCCCTTAGTTTTTAGCTCATGCGTCCCATCTACTATGCTCTTTTGCACTTTTTATCCGTTGGCTTTCCTCATGATTCTTGCAATCACTTATCTAATGTACAAATTGAAACTATGTTCCTTTGCAAGAAAAATATTTTGCAATTTGGCAGTTTAAATGACAAACCATAATTGATTTGATGCTAAAATACTTTTTTAATCTTTAATATAAAATTGTTTTTATTTTTTGCTATAAGCGAATGCAATCATATTCAAACCCAACCAACAAAAAGATCCACTAAAATGCTTGCGGCTATTAGGGGTGTAAATGAGCCTAATATGAGCTAGCTCAAGGCATGTTCGTGTTCGACTCATTTAAAAATCATGCTCAAAAATTTTTTTTTTGTTTGACTCGTTTGCTTGATGAACAAATCAAATACGGGCTCCTTAAGCCAAAGACGAGCTATTCATGAACGAAGAGCTTTTTTAGATATCCCCAAGGACAATTTGACAAAAAAATCCATCTTAAAGTCCTCCAATTATTTATGCTAAATTTAGTGATATGAAGATCATTTTGATAATTTCACTAATTGTTATGTTAACATTTTTAAAATTGCTCGTGCAATATTTAATAGTGTCAATAATATTTTTCCTTTCAGTGGTTTGAATAAATGAAGAGCCCAAGTAAAACTTTTCTTGTAATCCTGGTGGTTGGTTTCTTGTAGTTTTCTTATGGGGATGCATTATAGTTAACCAGCAGGGATAAAATGACTTTTTATGTCTATATCTAGATCAAAAGAAGATTGCAACCTATGAAGTTAAGTTCCTTTATTTCCTATGACATTCGGCAGGATGAAGTACAACGTTTGGTTCATTGTAGCCCTACATTTAATTTTATATCTAGCATCATATAATTTAATTTGCTATGAAGAAAAATAAAATTAAATATGTTTTTTTTATCTTTAAGTTGGTAGTTGGAAAAAAAAAAGTATGTTTTGTTACATCAAAATTTACATTTCTATTTGTTTCAATGCTTTACACATAAATAAATTAATTAAGTATTTTCTTGATAATGAATATTAATTTTTTTTTAATTATAGTATATTAAATGTAAAATTAACAAATTGGAATGTTGAAGGATTAGTTTTATTAGAATGAAAAATTCTGTTGCAGTAGAAATGTTTTATATGATCCTTTTGACAAATCTTTTCCGTCTGGCTGCATTTTATTCTTCCTGGAAGTTCTGTAAGCTCTCCAGCAAACTTTCGTGCCCCTCGACAATGCGTTCTCTCTTCCATCCTTTCCGTATGCGCTCCCTTCTGTTTTTCTGTAAGCTTTTTAACTTGAAGTTTGTGTGCTTAAGCTCCTGATTTGATGAAGATTTCCTACTGTGCTACCCGATTCTTCCTTATGTTTATTAAATTCTTATCTTGTTTGTATTTCTGTGTTTGTGTTACATGATTGTATGTAAATCTTTCATTTCTTCTGCATTGTGTTTTTTCTTGCCCATCAACTGCTTGTTGATTTGCCTCAACAGTCCATGTTATAAAAGGAAAAATACAGTTAGTATTCTTATCCGCTAGAAGAGAGTTTGTTCTTCATCCTTGCGTTGATTGATATGTGAATAGCAGCAAATCGCAAGCTGGTAATATGTTTGCTTTCAGGCTTCCGGGTGAGATTGAGAAAATTTGTGTTTTTACTGTTAGAAAAATGAAGAATAGGCATATAAAGAAAACTTTGGTATGTAAAACTCTCAATTTTACTTGAATAAAAACTGTTTATTTTGAATTTTAAATATGTAAATGTGGGCCTTTATGAGTTAGATATGTGGTTACCAATGTTTTTTGGGTGGTTTGTATATAAATCCCCTCATTTTGTTTGTGAAACGTGAACATTAAGTTAAGTGGCAGACATTAGCTTTTACGGGCATGCAGATACATACCACCCAATTCCTATGTACTTTAGATATGTAACACATGAATTTTAATTTTTACATTTATACGTCTCAAATGTTTAAATCAGCAATAACATAGAGAGTGTGCATAAATTATGAATAAAAAAAAGGAGGCAGCTCATCATCATCTAAAGATTTAGCATGAGTACTGATTCTTGAGTCTATGAAGTCAAACAAATCTCAAAAGTAGAAGCAGTCAGTCAAAGCAACAAAATAGTTAAATATCAACCAATTCTCATGGTAAAATACCATCTTCTTTTCATTTTACCTCCGTCCTGAGCTCATTAAAGATAATAGACTTTAGAGGCATTGACATACATACCACCCAATCCTTTTCTATTTATTTTTAAAAAGTTAACAATACCCTATTTTGCAAACGTAAGGTGGCATGTGTGTAAAAAATGACGTTTAGGTGTTAGAATTGATAATACATATAGGAATTGATTTGTATGTATGTAAATCCTCCTTTTTTTTCTTTAACTTTTGTTGAATTTTACTCTCATTTTTGAGATCTAATGCGAAAATTTGAACTCTCTTAGGTATGACTCACATACCAGGAATTTCAAGTTTCTTGGATTTGTAGAGATGTCTACTGGAATGAAGAGTGGTCTCTTGGTGTCTGTTGGATTAGTGGGTTTGGGGGAAATTTATCTGTGGGTTTATCAATAAATAGACGTGTAACCCTATGGTATGTAACTCTTATGAAATAGTGAATTTACGGTTCTGCTGTCGAGAATATAGACATCTTTGCCAAATCTCTGTATTTTTCTTCTGAATTTGTGTTTTTTCTTAGTCCTAAATTTCACAACAATTGATATCAGCGCGGAGCAGAACAATAAGTAAGATTTGACAGGAGGGAATCGGCGCTGTTCGCGGCGTTCGCACGACAAGCTTCAGCGAGGGTTCGCCTGTCTATTTCGCTGAAATCCGCAGAAGTTCTGCGACGAGGATCAGCGAAGGGTTCGGCTTGGAGGAGTCCAGCGAGGAATCACTGAGGCGTTCGGCGTCCTCGGCCTTGCCGAGGGTTTTGCGAGCAGTTTGCGCGACCAGATGAATCGCGGCAGCAGGAGGACTTCGCGAAGTGTTCGCGCAGATTTGGATCGCGGCAGAGGTTGGCGATCGGAGTGCTTCCCAGTTCGCTACCGAGCTGTGCTGTGCTGGAGGGTCAAGGAAGGATCCTAGAAGCAAATTATTTTGCTGGAGTGACGGGCGAGAGCACTGCAGCGTGAAGGAATGGAGACAGGTGGAGCTCGGCCAGGAAGAATATTCCTTTTTTTGTTGCAGGATGTGTTGCAACAGGTGGAGTTTGTGATAGTTGGAGTTCAGCAGGATGCATGCAAAGCGAGTAGGTGCGATTATTTTCGAACAGTAGTTTCGCGGAGGTATTTCGCGAAGGATTTCGCTCGCGGGAGAACAGTTTAGCAGAGGTGTTGGCACGAATAGGAGCCTCGTTTTGCGAACAGAGAATCTGCCGGTGTTGCGACGATGGTGTTCGCCAGCGGAGTTCACAAGTTTGTCGCGCGAGTAGTTGCGGCAGGTGCAGTTGCGACAGGTGGTGTTCAACCAACGGAGTTCGTAATTTTGTCGCAGGAGAGATTGCGACAGGTGGAGTTCACAAATTTCGCAGATTGTTCGTAGGTTTGTCGCAGGGAAGCTGTGACAGGTGAAGTTTGGCTGGTGTCTGCAGTATTTCAGCCAAATTTTTGTGCGAACAGGAAATGTGTTTCGTGTGAAAAATTTGATTCACGAATCACAGGAAACTGCGAGAAAATTGCTACAATTGATAGAGGAAATTTCAAGTTTATTTGAATTTATTTGTGGTGCGTTTTGTTTCAATACAAGACAAGAAAAGTTTATAGCAGGATGAATTTCAAATGACAACGTCTGGTGTAAAATTCGAGATAATGAAGTTTGATGAAACAAGAAACTTCACATTGTGACAAATAAGAATGAAAAATTTGTTGGCATAACAAAAAATTTTTGAAGGCATTGCAAGTGAAACTTAATGGTAATATTCATAAACTGTTGGACTGTTGGAGAGTACAGTTGCAGGTGGAGTTCTCTCTATCGGATCATATGATGAAAATGCAGCAGGAAAGTTGACCAAGGGTATTTTCAACAAGTTCTTGCGTTACTTGAACTTGTTGAATGTTTGCAGTTGCTAGTTGGCATGGTTGCCCAACCCACTTTGGTGTAAGAAACTCCATGATTTTTTCTCCGAAGGGGCTGAATATTCGCAAGGTGAATATTTTCTCCTAAGGGGCTAGATATTCGCCAAGATGGAGATTTGTTAGGTATGACTTATATACGAGGAATTTGAAGTCTCTTGGATTTGGAGAGGTTTGTCTCCTGGAATGAAGAGATGTCTCTTGGTGTGAAGAGGTGTGTCTCTTGGATTAGTAGGTTGGGGAGAACGAGGGCGTGTAAATTTATTTGTGGGTTTATCTATAAATAGACGTGTATCTCTATGGGTATGTAACTCCTCTAAAATAGTGAATTCGCTGCTCTGCTCCTGAGGATGTAGACATCTTTGCCGAACTTCGTTAAATCTCCGTGTTCTTCTTCTGGATTTGTGTTTTTTCTTAGCCCTAAATTTCACAACAAACGCATATTAAAATCATGATCTTCTTTGATATTCATTTCTTATGATTGCAGGGTTAAATTTTCATTAGATCTGAGCATCTTAGTTGCTCACAATTTTGTTTTATGCATAATATAATTGGGTTTTTTATGAGAACTAGGGGTGGTATTACATTGGTGATGTTACTTATGATTCTACTAAATCATTATTTTACTCACGCGTTAAAGCTTGACTTATGTTATGATGTCGATCTACATCCATTCATAGCTAATGTATTTACATATCTGACATCTAAACTTCAATTTTTTCATACATATCACCCTAACTATGCATGAAAAGGTTTATTTTAGTTTTTTAAATTTAAAATGCTGTATTTTTAGCATTAATTAGAACAACTCAAACACTTATTATTATGTGTCAAAACTAACATGCTTTTTTACTTTGAATTTGCACAGGTGGCGAAGTATTTAGCTATAGACATGAGTAATTGGTTGCATGTTACTTTCAAATATTCTAGATACTGGGTAGAAGTGAAGAATAAAGATAAAAACAGATACTAAGCTGGGAGCCAGAGGACTATTAAATTTGAAATAGACTTGCTTAATTTCTTTGTGCTCTGTGAGAAGGTTGCATGCAACGCATTCATGCCTAGGTGTTAATAATGTTGCGAAATATTTATGCACCTGTTGATGTGGTATATATATAAATCAAACAGGTGAACGATCGACGAAGCGAAAAAATAGAACGAGAAAATTCACACCAAAAAACAGTAACACAGCGGAATACACAGATTTATGTGGTTCAGCAAATTGTCTACATCCACGGAGTTGCAGAGGATTTTACTACTTGAAGGATCTACACCAGTCGATCTCTTGACTTACAAGAGGAATCTCTCACTTCGTTGCTTTCTCTTCTTCTCTCTTTGCTCTTCTCTCTCTACACCGAGATACCCGAAGAAGATAAAGTTACAAGAGAAATAAAACTCAATTTCTCTTCTGCTACAAGCCACTGAGAAGAAGTCAAGGGAGAACAATCTTCTTCTCCTTTTTTCTTCTTTTTGGTGCAAGGAACTACTGCTTGCACTTTCCTTCCTCTATCCCGAAGAAGCCCGAAGAAGAACACCAAAAATGTGACTTAGAAACCCAAGGAGAGTCATCCGAAGCCTTTATCACGATCAGGAAGGAAACTGTCGCGACAGACGCTACTCTTTGCGAAACAACGAACTGTTCGCGAGAACAGTTCGCGACTGAGCGGGAGACGAGGGTGGGAGCGGTTCGCGGGTTTCAGGAAATAGAGCNGACGAGGGTGGGAGCGGTTCGCGGGTTTCAGGAAATAGAGCGGGATTCTGTAGTGGGAGCGGGAGAAATCGGAGCGGTAGCGGGAAATTATGGGGCTCCACGCTAACAAATAAAGCTGGGAACAAGTTAACAACAACTGCTTGGGTAGGAGATATTGTGAAGAAACAGGCAGACATTCCACCCAAATATTTTAAGAACAACTTTGAGAATACTTACGGATTATCCCTACCTTATATGAAGATATGGCGACCGAGAGAACTAGCTTGGAGCATGTTATTTGGAGATGTTGAGGATAATTACAGGTGTGTGCCAACATTAAGAGCAGAGCTTATTAGTAGAAATTGAGGTTCTCATATTACATATACATATGATAGTGTTGATTGTTCGCTCCAGCGTTTCTGTGTAAGCTTCAAGATTTGCATTGATGGCTTCTTAGCAGGCCGCAGACCTCTAATTAGAGTTGATGTTGCCACTTAAAATCAAAATATTTGTGAGTCTTGCACTCAGCAAAATTCTTGATGGAAATAATGGTTTGCTCAACATAGCATTTGCGGTGGTAGAAAGTGAATCAATGAAGACATGGAAATGGTTCTTGGAAAATTTGTTGGAGAGTATTGGTGGCGAGTTAAATCCACTAACCTTCATATCAGACATGGAGAAAGGATTAGTGAAACAATTAGGGAAGTATTCTCTAATGCAGAATATAAGGTTTGTTTACGCATCTATGGAAAAATATGAAAAATTTCTTTCATTGACCTGATAATCATAAACTACAAAGCTTGCTATGGACAGCTGCTAATTGTTATACAATACTTGAATTTGAAGCTAAAGTTGATGAGATTTATAAGGTTTGTCCACAAATTCATTCATATCTAATTTCTTTGAAATATAAGTGGTCCAAAAGTACATTTTCAATTGAGATCAAGAATTGCCCTACCACCGCCAACATGTTGGAAGCTTTTAATTCTTGGATTGGAGATGCGAGAGATAAACCAGTTGTGGACCAACTCAATATGATTCGAGGGATGATTATGGAGCAAAAGGTTGAGAGCAAAGATAGATGCAACAAGATGGTCTGGAGACTTTGTTCCTCACATTGAAGATTACATTCGAGAAATTACCACTAAAAAAGAGCATTTTTTTATAAGACATTCAACACCTTAGGGGGCTGAATTTCAAAATCATTATGGAAGATATTTGGTGTATACTGATAAAGATTATAGGTGCAGATTTTGGCAAATGGCTGGGTTGCCTTGCATTCATGCAGTTGCCTTTATTGGAAGTAAAGAACACCCTTTATGGCATAAATATGTCGACGATCATTACCATGTTAACAAGTACATCTTATTTACATTTTTTTCTTAAATACCTGCTATCAAATCGTTAAAAAAATTTTAATTATTACAGATAAAGAATGACGTACGAAGGAGCAATTGGAATTTTTCCAGGAAAGGAGTAATGGATGGGAACTTTGGCAATAGTAAAAAGTCAAGGAATGCTTACAAATGTAGTAGGACACCGTTTAAGCACACGCAAAAATCCTCTTGACTCAGTTGGAACGACGACATCCGAGGAAGAACAAGGGACACACTGTTCTATTCGCACGAGTGTTGAAGCAGGATTCCAAACTAAATTACCAATTAGAAGAAGGAAAGGGAGGGGAAGCACATTGCAATGATCATGGAAGCACATGAATCAATATTTTTTTAGCCTACATTGTTTTGAAGATATGATCATCAGTATATTTTCAGAATTTGATATTTTGTTTTACAGTTACTATTTAATTGTTTTTGAAAGAAATTTATATAAGCAGGACTTTGGTATTATGCTTGGAAGTTATTTTGTAAGTTTACCTTTATCATAGAAGCGTAATAGTAGTGTTTTTTGTATATCTTAGACCAGGCTTATGCATTCTTTTCTCAGCTCATTTTTAACTACTGAACATGATGCACTAATAAAATGACTTTGACACCTAATCATCTGCATAACACGCATTAGGTAAATAGTAATTAATATACATGAATAAGTTGGATTGTATTTATTGATAATACGATCTGAATGTACATTAACAATTCAAAATACAACACAATGACATTGACACGAGCATACATTCTGAAAGTACATTAAGAATTTGAAATACATCACGAATGACCTCCACACGAGCATACAAATTGAAAGTATATTAATGATTCAAAATACAACAACAATGACCTTCACACAAACATTAATTTCATCACAATCTTAATAAGAAACATAATCATAGCAATAACAAAAATGAGCAAAGCAACTATAATTTTGATCTGCAGTGAGAGACTCTCAAGTTTCTTCATGATTGTCTCATCGGAAGTTTGTGATTGATTCTCTATTTCATGGATTGCATGATCAACATCATCCAACCATACAAAATAATTGCAATGTTCTTTTGTTCGGTTATTAGGGCATCGAAGAAATTTTCTTCCATAACTCTTTTCTTTATTACTTGTAAAAATGATGTTTTGCAATTTGCACCGACAGTCTGCGCGACAATCTCCTAGGGGACACTTTGATTCACATGATTGACTTGAGCTCATTTATAAATATTGTTATTAAGAAAAGATAAATAACTTAAAATATTAGCATAAAACAAACTAATACAGAACGTAGAGATTTGATGATTCAAAATAGAATACACTTAGGCAAGAAGTTAAAAAGAAGTCCTGTTTAAGTGGAATTGCCTTAAATTAAGTGAAGAAAACATCACAACAAACACAGGACAAAATTCAATCTCCTACCCAACACCTGGTATTCACTTGCCCTCTATTTAAATGATATCAGTGTATGAATGTGCTAAGCTTCTGTATTATAAGAACAATTATATTTAAAATAAACTCTATCAACTAATTAATGCACATAGATTCACGTTACATTGACTAAAACAGCACAAACATTAACACAAAAACAAAAACAACAACAGAGAAGGCAAAAGAAGAGAAATCCATACAACACCATGTCACGGACTAACTTATCTCAAGTCACAATTGTGGTTTTAGCGCTCTTTTTTGGCACTAAGTTATCCTAACCATCACAACACTTAGACTTGTAAGCATAAAATACTCTTGGAAGAAGAATGGAGAGATTGGAGGAAGAAACACTTCAATAAGAAAGAGTGATTACAACACTTGAATGCTCGGAAACCTTGGATGGTTTCAAATGAGGGAAGGAATTACTATTTATAGTCTCCTCCAAGTCCAAGAGAATATTTTAATTACACTAGAATAGTCTAGTTTCTAAATAGTTCAATACCATTCTCTTATATAGCCCTAGACCTTTCTAGGTTAGTCTTGAGTTATCCTTAGAAGTTTTCCTTCTAACATTCTCTAGAATGCGGTAGAGTCTTCTAGATTCCCTTGGATTGCTCTCTATATTCTAGTCTTCTTTAGAATATTCCATTCCCATGATTAGCTTGTCAATTATTTTTGAAGTTGACAGAATGTGACAACCAGCTCAAAATGGGACCAAACATATTTAACAAAACTAATTAACACATTAGTGATTTAGACCAAACATATTTACTAATTAAAACATAAATCATATAAAAAGCTACATCCTCGTTGCCCTGAGCTAATTCGACTGCTTGTGCTGCTTGAATTCGACGACGCATCAATAACATCCGATGTTGACGGTGTTGAAGGTGTCGTGGTCATGGCTGGTGGCTATGGTAGTGTCTTGACCGCGAGTGTTGGCGGTAGTGGTGTCATGGCTGGTAGCGGTTATGGTGTCGTGGCTAGTGATGGTAGTGGTGCCGAGGTCGTAACTGGAGGAGGAACTAGTGTGGTAGTTGGGACTGGAGGCAGCGCCAGTGTGGTGCCTTCTATACCACTATGTCCACGACCTCGTCGGCTTACAGACTTCCAAAGCCAACACGTCTTCCAACGTGGGGCATAACGCCCCTTCCTTCAGAAGTCATCTAGAAGCAGGAAAATAAATTTAATCAGGACATCTACATACTACCAAAGATGAAAGTAAATAATATATAGTAAAAAGAAAGGCTAACACTAAATTATAAGTGTACAATTTACAGACTACTGAAACATAAAAAATAAAATTGCATAATAGACGAAAGGAAAAATTGTTAAGTACAACAAACTGCTAAAATTGAAAACAAAGAATCTTAAAGGAGTTAAATCCTGAAAACCGTTTGGTATGTTAATAAGTAAATGTTCAAAAATCCAGAGAAATTGTTTTGTGAGTTTAATAGGATTCACTAAATCCCACATGCTTCGTCGTCTCTCCAACAATAAAAACAAGCCTTATCCCACTATGTGACGTCGGATACATTAATCTTTTTTTCTCCATTGCGTCTGATTGAGTGTCATATTTTCATTTAATTCTAATAAATTAAGATCATTTTTATACAATATGTCTAAGTCTTTGTAGGTGGTTTACCTCTTCTTTTCTTAAAATAAATCGAATCTAAAACATCTACTCTCCCAACCAGATAATCAGATGGTTTAATGTAGCCAAACCATCTAAGACGACTCCCTCTATTTTTGTCTGTCATAGGAGCTACACTAACCCTTTCATAGATATATTCATTTCATATTTTATCTTTAACTGTAAATCCACTCATCTACCTGAGCATTCTCATCTCGTCAACACTTAACTTAATTTTATACTTCTCTTTTAAAGGTCAACATCCTGTGTTATAGAGCATTGCATCTCTCACCACCACCAACAACAAGCCTTTAACCTCATTAAGTAAGATGAATCTAAAACATCTACTCTCCTAACTAGTTTATCAGATTGTGGACGTATAATGTGACCAAATCATCTAAGACAACTCTCTCTAACTTTGTCTGCCACGGAAGCTGCACAAACCTTTTCATGGATATATTCATTTCACATTTTTTCTCTAAGTGTAAAGCCACTCATCCATTTATGCATTCTCATCTCAGCAACACTTAACTTTATTTTATGCTTCTCTTTTAAAGGCCACATTCTGTGCCATAGAGCATTACAGGTCTCACCACCATATTATAAAACTTTGCTTTTAGTCTAAGCGGTACTTTTCTATCACACAATAGACCCGAAACACTTCTCCACTTCAACCAACCGAATTGAATTCTACTAATAACATCCACTTCTACATCACCATAAACCATACTTTTGAGCGTCGAGATTAATGATGGAGCGTCAAAGCTGGGGTGTGTTGTCGGAGCTTGGGTCGCTGGAGTTGCATCCGTTGGGGCGCTGGAGTCACCGGGAGACGGGAGGGGAGGGTTAGGGTATGAGGGAGAGGGAGTTACTAAGTGGGTTTGGGATTAGAGAAAGTTCGGGGGCGTAAAAAATTTCGGTGATATGAAGAATTCTTTCCGACAGCTTACAAATGGCTTCAAATTTGTAGGGTATTAATATTAATACCGACGGCATTAACCTTCGGTTACTAAAATGCTTGTCGGTTAACACATCGCCAAATGACATGTTTGTAAATAACCAACGACATATGATCTTCAGTTATTATGTGCTTATAAATGATGATGAAATGCATCACTTATAATAAAAACTATCAAAAACTAATTTATTGTTCATAAACAATGGTATTTCTTGTTGTTATGTCATCAAAAATAACTCAACACATAAGTCATCGTAAAATCGCAGAAAATATGATATTTTTACAGAAGAAAATTTAAACTATCAATTTTGCTTTTGGTTATTGTGCTTTTTCCTGTAATGTACGAGGGCTTACCCTCATAGGGATATCGGAACCCAAAATAAAATAAATCATATCTTACAAACATAATGTAAGGGAATACCACATAGTTGTGCATACTTGTAAATCTTGAATGTTTTTTCTCATTTGAGTGACTAGATCCATTTTAAAGTAATATCTATATCCTTCAAGGTAGTATATTAATCTTAAAATGACACATCTAATCATTTAGATAGAAAGCTTCCAAAACTTATGTTGGATATCTAACCCTCACAAAAAAAAAAAAAAAAAAGATTTCACCATCGATAAGGACTACTATTTTTTTGATGTGTTTCCTAGTCACCACATTTTGAATATTACTGTGTTTTTATTTGACTTGAGATGTGTATTAGTATATTAAGGTAAAATTTTCTTATAATGATCAACTTACATCCATGAGGGTTTTCCAATTTATTTTATGTAGATGCCATTAAGCTCTCCTCCCATCAGACGTTACTATATATGAATACCTATACTTATGCTAAAATTCATTTTGTAGGTTAAATTTTTACTATGAATTTTCTTATCTACTCTTAGATTTCTATGAGTGTCTATATGAAAATATGGTGTGAGCATGAGTCTCGGGAGCTTGCTGCATTGGGACAATTTGCCTCATACCTTAATTATGAATCTCTTTCTTGTATAGATTTAGAATCAGACATGTATTATGTATAGCTTGACCACCAATTTTCTTTTTATTATTACCAGACCAACAACATTTGTCTTTTATTTATTTATTTGGTGCGTTTCTTTTATCAAACTTGTAGCCTTTTTTCCCTTAATGCTTGTGATTTGTCTTTGTGTGATCACACTAGGCACTTTAGGATAAAATATTTGTTTGAAAATGTCAAACATAAAAGGCTCCCCTTTAAGAAAATTTAGGACTAAAACTTAGCAAGATTTTAATCAACAGTTTTATTTATTGTATTTACTTTCTTGTCCGGTCTTCGGCCTTTAAAATGATCATAATGAGATGACTATATCGCCCCTTACAAACTAATATGGCCTTCACGCATAGGATATCTTATATAATTGCATACAAGCTATATCTCTCGAGAGAAGTGCTCTTGCTTCTAAATCTGCTGGGCTAAGCATCTATTTTATAAAATTCGAAAGGGTCTAAAATATGAAAGGTGTTAGAGTCTCTCAGACTAGATGAGGCATAGGTCCTTTGTTGTGCAGGTTTTGTAGCTAGGTTATCCATTCCTCTTTCTTTTGTGTGTTTCTTGCCCATAATTCACACTTTACCATTTAACCTAGCTAGTAAAAGTCATCATATTTTAGACATTTCATTTCATTGATTTTAGGTTTGCTAAATTGCCTCAAAAGATACCACATATGTGTTGCTACTGGAGTTGCTCCCAGCTAGGTTGATTAAACTATCTTCATTTTTTAATAGACTTAGATTCCTAATATTTTGGGAATATGAGTCTATGGAACCCTGACCACATTATATCTACATATCTATGTTTCTCTTTGATATATCTACTGACTTAACCACTTTGGGAAATTTCATTTTCTTTGTGGAGTCTTTGTGGAAA
>JXCR01006825.1:0-22180 GCA_002079205.1 Phalaenopsis hybrid cultivar
AAAATGGATTCATGTGGCCGACCCCACGTAGTGGGATTAAGGCTTTGTTGTTGTTGTTGTTGGTTATGATTATGAGCATAAATAATGCGTCAAAATTTTTTTTGATGGATATTTGAAAAGTTTTAATAGGAGAAAAATCTGTTAAATAATTTAATGAACTTTTGGAATTGACTCTTGAGTGTATTCTATTGATTTAATTTATAGCCATTAGTTTGGTATTTCATATGTAGAAGAAGCGTCCTAGTTACCTCTAAAAGGTGAATTTTTTCATTAAGCCGCTCAATTTTGTTGGGAAGTGTTATGAAAGAAAGATTGGTGGATAATGCCTTTTTTTTTAAGGTTTATGTTAATTTGTGATTAAAATAATTACGAGCATTATCAGTTCAAAAAAAATAATTTTAGAGTTGAATTGATTTTTTATAATGACAATGAATTTTGAAAGTATAGTGCTAACATCAAATTTTTGTTTAATTAAGTATAATTATGTTATTCGAGTGCATTCTTCAAACAATGTAACAAAATTAGTGGCTCTAGAAATATTGATGAACTTAGAGGGTCCCCAATTATCAAATAAATTAATAAAAAAAGAATTAGAAGATCTAGCATTACTTTGAAGAAAGAAAATAGAATGTTTTTTAACAATTTTGTAAGTTTCACAGTGAAAATTTTTAATTTTTGTATTTATAAAAAAATAATGAAAGTATACATTAAAGATTTAGAAAAAATACCCTAATCTAAAATGATGGGTCTTGTTGTTGTTGGTAGTATGAAAATGGAGTATGATACTTGACTTCAATCTTCAAGAAAGTATAGCCCATCTTTTTTTCTAGCTTGTCTAATCATCTTTCTCGTAGTAAGATATTAAAAAACATAATAATTAGTAAAAATATATAATTCTGTAGTGGTTTGGTAAATTTATCAATATATAGAATGTTAACTTCAAGGTATGATGCATGTAACCCGTTAGTAAGCATTAAATTGAGAGAAATTAAGACATCTCTTTATCCTATAATAGTTTTTAAAGAACCAAATTCACATTTTATTTTCTTATTGCTAGAATAGGGTTTGTACGCTTAAAATATACTGACAAGATTTACCATGCGGTCGATGACCCCTGAATCTAAGATCCATGAAGAGTAATAAATATTAGAGGCATTAAGACTATGAAAATTAGAAATCATATTATTTTGTACAATAAAACAATATTATGATGAGTTTTATAAGAAATTGAGAAAATTCTTTTAATAATTTTTTTTGAATTGAGTCATTTTGAGTGCACTAGACATGCCGACCTTTTTTATTTTCACCTTTACTTCCTCCGTTGTCTTGGTATTTTTTTATGATATTTCAAACATTCATCTTTGGTGTGACATATCTTTTTGTAGTAATTGCACCAGAGATTTCTTTCGGAAGAAAGATGTTATATTTCTTTTGGAGAAGGTTCTGTGGTAGAATGTCCCTTATCTATGGATTTAGAAGTTGTCCTGGCATATATTTCAAGGGCTGAAATATTTATCATCTCCGTCATTCTTCCTTCTTCTGCTCGAATGAGTGATAATGTTTAACTTAGAGAAGAAATATTTTCTCCACTTAAGACTTAAATTTGAATTTGGTCAAACTCATTGTTGAGTCATGTCAAAAACTCAAAGATCCTTTCTCATTTGACAAATTTTGTAAGGATCACCGCATTCTCAAAGAAGGACATCTTAAGATATTGGTAATAGGTCAACTTTAATTAATAAACCTTCATGGTGTTAAAGCATTCAATGACAAAAATGTTACTTTGTTTTGATTTCATAGATGAATGCATCATCTTTCACATTTGACTGTAGTAGGCAGGCCTGCCCTTTTTTTATTTTCGCCTTTACTTCCTCCATGGTCTTTGAATTTTCCATGAAGTTTCCAACATTTATCTTTGGTGTTCTCATTCTTTTTGCAATAGTTGCACCAGAGATTTCTTTTGAAAGAGGGATATTGTCTTTCTTTTGGAGAAGGTTATGCGATAGAAAGTCTCTTTTCTTGGTATTTAGAAATTGTCATGACATATATCTCGAGGATTGGAGTATCGACCATCATCGTCTTTCTTCCTTCTTCTGCTCGAACGGGAGAGAATATTTAATTAAGAGAATGGAGATTTCTGTGCTTAAAACTTCAATTGAAATTTGGTCAAACTCATTGTTGAGTCCTGTGAAAGACTCAAAGATTCTTTCTCGCGACGAACTTGTAAGGATCACCGCATCCTCAAAACGGGTCATCTTGAGGTCTTGGTAGTAGGCCAACTCTACGTATTAAACCTTCATGGTGTTAAGGTATTCACTAAAAATAAGTATATCTTGTTTGGTAGTGGCGCGCTGTCTTAATTGAAATGATGAGTTAATCATTTGTAACATTTTAGTAGGTTTTTGAGGTGGAGAGAAACATAAAAGATACACTAATCACCGGTAGCATGATTTTCTATAATCATGTCATGATTATGGAATCATTTTCTTTTCAATGTAAAAACTTTGGGTCTTTGGGCTCCGGAGGTAAATCCAAAAGGTGTTACATCTTTCTCTTTTTATTTTTGAAAGGTCTTCACAATTTGGGACCATTTAAGCTAATTGTTTCTGTTTAAGCGATAAGATGCTTGAAATGCTTGAAGTTTTGATTTGATTTGATTTTCACAATTAATCATAGTTGATTTGTTTGATTTGAAGGGAAGTCAACTACTCAGACATCATGGAAAGAAGGAGAAATTAGAAGAGGCATAAAGTTGGAATTAGAAATCCTAACTTTGGAGAATAAGAATAAAGATTGGAAGTGGAAACTCTGAGCTTAAAAAATAATAACAAAATTTGGAAGTAAGCCCTTAACCTAGCCTGATATCATGTAGAAAATAATTAACGGAAAAAACTCTGAAGATTTCCTTCACTTCTTTGTACAAGACTGAAGGTATATATACAACTCTCAATGACATTATAAAATATGAATAAATAAAAAATAGGGAGGGAAAAATATTTAGTGACCCGTGATCCTATACGGAAACACACTAATTATAACTGAAGATTGTTGGTAGGCAGCTCTAATGATACAGATTTTAGGTCCGCATGCCTTGAGCTCTTTATTATCCAAGAGTCATAGATGAACAAATACAACAATACAAGATCTTAATTCATGCGCCTAAATTCTTTCCTATGATTGGAGCATAAATTCAATAGTTGTAATTATGACTTTTTTGTTTTTATTATTTGTTGAATTTCTACTCCACTAATAATAAAGAACTTACATGCATGGATCAAAGGCCTTATATCGTTAGATCAAGAAACATTGATCAAAGCTTTATACCGTTAGATCAACATACACAGATCAAGACTTTGTGCCGTTAGATTAAGACACGCTGATCAAAGCTCTATACCGTTAGATTAAGGCGCAACTTGTAATACATGCGCTTTCTTATAGGTTCACCTTCCCAAATTATTTTTCCCTTCTTTTTTGTTTTATTTCTATTCTGTAATGCCTTTGTGAGTTCTATATATATCTTTTCTCTTACACAAAGAAGAGATGAAAAATTCTTGAGTATTTCTCATTTCATTTTTTCTACATGGAATCAGAGTTGCCTGTGGCATCAGAAGGATTCCATTCAGAAGAAATCAACAAAATAATTAATTTTCTCAATTCCTTGGAAAACCAACATGATATTGTTTTCTTGCTCAGAATGATATGATTTCTAATTTTTATGTTCTTTGGGACCGACCCTAATAATTCTTCCCCATCATGAATCTTAGATTCAAGAGTTATCGACCACATGACAAACTTGAATAATATATTTCAAAACTTAAGAATTTTGTCCTATAAATAGGAAAATAAGATTTGCACATGGATCTTTAAAGGCTATTGCAGGATAGGGAGACATCTTAATTTATCCAAATTTAACTCTAAGTAACATACTTTGTCCCACGTTGCAATTAATCTTTTATTTAATTCACAAATTCATCAAAGATCACAACTGCAAAATCATATTTTTTATTATGTTTTCCAAGATCTAACTACGAGAAAGATGATTGAACAAACTAGAGTAAATGATGAGTTATGCTTTCTTGAATATCTAGGTCAAATATTATACTCCTTTACCTCTCATACTACAAAGAACATATGAATCCATCATTATTGATTAGGGTCTTTATTTTAAATATCTTCAGTGTAGGTTTCCTTCATTTTTCATAAATAGAAATGTTAAAACATTTCATTGTGAAACTTGCAAAATTGATAAACATAACTGTGTTTTATTTTTTGAAATTTATTCTAAATCTTCTAAACGTTTGTATTAATTTATTATGATATTTGGGGATCATCTAAAATCCTTTATTTTGTTACGTAAATTGATAATTACGCTTGAATAATATGAGCATATTTAATTAAACAAGAATTTGATGCTAGTTCTATACTTATATTCAGTGTCATGATAAAAAATTTGTTGAACTCCAAAATCAAAATTTTCAGATTGATAATGCTCGTGATTATTTTAATCATACATTAACATCATTATTTCAAAAAGATAGTATTATTTACCAATCTTTCTGCCCTATAACCCAATAAAATAAAATGGTCAATTTTCAGAGATAACTAAGACGCTTCTCCTGTACAATTAAATATAAAAATAATATTAGGGAGAAGTTGTTCTAACAACTACTTATTTAATCAATAGAATATTCTTAAGAATAATTGATTAGAAAATTTTATTCAATTATTTGAGAGAATTCTTTCCTATGAACAAGTTCTCAAATATCCCTGAAAGATTTTTTTGATGCATTCCTTATGATCATATCCATAAACAACATAGAAGAAAATTTAACCCAAACGCTCTAAAATGCATATATATCGGATATTCTATAATACAAAAATGGTATAAATGCTATCATCCACCCACAAAAAAGTTCTTCACTTCAATGGATTTCACATTTGATGAAAACTAGAACTTATTCACTTCAACTCATTTTCAAAAGGAGTTTTATCTTGAGAAATTTGATGACTCTTTCATCTTGAAATCCGTCAACAAAAAATCCTTCAGATATAAATCTTATACCATCTTTCTTCAAGTTTATACAAGATGGAACATCCCCAACCAAGATCAACACTGCTCAAGCAACTACCACTCATTTATATTCAATCTCATAATCCATCTCATTTCATAAATCTCTCCATCTCATAAAGCATTTTTAACCTACATTAACACTAATCATATTTTCATTCCTCAAATCTATTTGAGGCACTTGAAAATAAAAATTAAAAGTAAGTCATGAGGGACATGATGAATACCTTAGAAAAAAATCTTAAATGGTAGATAACTGAAATTAATAGAAAGAAATATCACGATAAGAAACAAATAAATTTTTACATTGAAACATAATGCAGATGAGAACATAGGAAGATATAAAATAATATTAGTAGCATAATGATATACTCAATCATATGAGATTGATTATCATGTAACTTTTGCTCCTGTTGCAAAAATGAACACTATTCACATTATGATATCCTTAGCAGCAAATTAAAGGTGGCTTATGCAACAATATGATGTAAAATATGCTTTCTTACATGGTGATATTGAATAGAGGTTTATTTAGATCCACCATCGAGATTTGATAGCTCTTTTAAAAAGAATCAGAAATGTAGATTGAAAAAGACCCTATGTGGACTAACAATCACCAAGAGCTTGGTTTTGCAGATTATCAATGGCTCTAGAAGGAGTTGGATACAAACAAAGTCAAGGAGATCAAGGAGTCTATACTCTCTTCAGAAAACACACGTGTTGGTAAATCTTAATTTTTATAGTGTATGTTGACGATATAATTATTACAGTATATAATGATCAAGAGAAAGAAATTCTCAGAAAAAGACTTGCTAAAAAAATTGAAATTAAAAAGTTAGGAAAACCCACACTTATTGGGAATAGAAGTGGCTCAATATAAAGAAAATATATTTGCTCACCCAACAGAAATATATTATGGATATGTTGAAAGACGATGACAGAATGCAAGCCATGCGAAACTCTAAATGAACTAGAACAAAAATTAGACCTTGATGAAGAAAAAGTTGATGTTGATATGAGAAAATATCAATTCTTAGTAGAAAAATTAATCTACTTGTCTTACACTAGTCCTAACATTGCATTTGCAGTAAGTCTAATTATTTAATTCATACACAAACTTAAAGAGTTACACCTTCAAGTCACTTATAAAATCCTCATATATCTCAAATCAATTCAGGAAAAAGAATTTTATACAAAATACCTGATACCCCTACAAATTGAAGTAGAAATAAATGTAGACTATGTGGGATCATTGGTAGATAGATGATCTACTTCAAGGTATTGTACATTTATAGGAGGAAATCTTATAACTTGGAGAAGCAAGAAACAATATATAGTTTCAAGATCAAATGTTGAAGCGGAATTTAGAGCCATTGTGCAGTGGATTTATGAGCTTCTATAGGTTAAAATTATAATAGAGGATTCAAATATCAAATGGAAAGAACTTTATAAAATCATGTTGTGATAACAAATCAATCATCCATATTGCACACAATCATGTTGATTGTGTGAAACATGATTGTATTAAGCATGTTGAAGTTGATCGACACTTTATAAAAGAGAAATTGGAAATTGCACTGATTTGTATTCCATATGTGTCAACAGGAAACAACTAGCCGATATATTTATCAAAGGTTTCTGCAACTCAAAATATAAAAATATCATAAGCAAACTTGAAATGGTAGATCTCTACCATCCAATTATGGTTGAGTGTTGAATTTCTACTCTACTGATAACAGAGAACTTAAAATACATGGATTGAGGCTCCACATCCTTAGATAAAGACACAAAATGAAGCTCCATGTCTCAGATCAAGGCACATGAACTTTTCACTCTTAGATCAATACATATGGATTGTAATCCGTGTGCTTTGCTTTAGATCACTATCCTAATTATTTTTTCCTTCTTTATTGATTTATTTTTATTTTGTAATGCCTCTTGGAGTTGTATGTATCCTCCCTCTTATACAAAGAAGAGATGAAAAATTCCTGAAAGTATTTTTCATTACATATTTTCTACATTATTCGTTCTTTTTTTTTCCGTGAACCTATCAAAGTAGAAGCCAAGCTATACTAGATTAAATTTATTATACATATTATATCTACTAATTAAATATTAGTTCGATGTTACGACAACATTTTGCAATCATGTGTGGGCGAAGACCAATTTTGATCAGCTATAATGAAATAAATGAAATTGTTATGATGACAACTAATTAGCTTTGACCATTTAACTCTTGAAACATTTCAGTTTTGATTTATACAAAATAGAACCAAATCAATATAACTAAAGTTTAATTTAGAAATTAATTTGGTTGGTTTAGTGTCGAAAGTAGCTTGATTGATTTGGATTTTATAGTTAGATTTGATTGGTGCAACTAAATAAGCAGAACCGACTCTTTTGATCAAAGACACACCCCATTTTCTCTGTGTGATTCTAGAAAGAATTGGAGCATAACCTGGACAAGTAATACATCTTAAAGTTAATAATCTCATATTGACGAGCTCATCTATAACCTTGTTCTACATGATCTTTGACAATCGATACCTGGTGTTGCTAAAGCACCATGAAGAGTATGGTGCACTTCATTCAGTGGATTCATAGTTTTAGGAAATGTGGCTAGATAGCAACGTATAGGCTACAACCGACCACTGCAAATGTTAAAATAATAGAATGTCAGTTTCAATTAGTCAATTTGTATTTGACAAAAAATGAGAAAACTATTTCTCTACAAAGTCAAGAAGATTTAAACATTTACTTCAAAACTTATAAACATATTTATATTGGTTTAATTCAAATTGCTTTTAAATCTCTTACATTAAGAGGATTAAACACATCAATTTTACTCTGCTTAAGAGATGCCAGATGCCTTAATTGAGCACAATCTTTAATGGGAGTGATGGAAATTAGTATTTGTCATGAACCAGTTTTGTTCAATACTTTTCCAAATTTAAGTGTCACTTGTATAAATTAATCTCTTCAAAACAACTAAAATACATATCAATTTACACAAATATGAATTTTTACCCGAATCTAAAATAATCGCTATAATTTATCGAATTCATTTTAGAATTATGAATACTTTGTCCAAATATTAAATTTAATATGAAACTTACATATAAATCTACAATAGTAGAAACAAATTTATTAGCTTCAAATATAACTACTAATAAAACTGTTAAATGGAATGAAATAAGTTTCCTTGAGTCATGACAGTTACAAATTGCTGTAAATCCGCATCCTGTAATAAATCAGGATGTAGAATAAGTTAGTCAAACTATTGATGGAGATGTTTTAATAAGATTTAATCTGCGAAGATCAATTACTCTTCCTCGGGTATCTTATCCATCTTCAAATATTTCTCAGAATGATTTAAATCAAATGATAGGATAAATCTCTCTAATAATAAGTTATTACATCCAATTTGGGTAGAATACTCTTCTCAGCAATCTGAAGCTAATTTAAAGTTTAATAATGTCTGAATTAAAAAAAATAAAAGAATTAATTAGAAAAACCTTTATTGAGGATTATAAAAAACCTCAATATGAATCATTTAGAAATTGGAATGATAGTTATACTATAAAAGATGATCGTAAAAAAATTTTTGAAATTTATTTTACAGATAATGAAAACCGATTAATTGAAGGAAAATTATTCATATCCTTTTTAGAATAGTTTAGTGAACAAATAAATAATAAATTACAAAGTGAACTCGATATGTTATATAGAAAATAGAAAACTAATTATGGAGAAGCAAAATCTATTTTACCGCCTACTTTTCCTACAATTTTAGACTTGGATAATAGAAATCCTAGTTTTGTGTTAAATACTTTTAATAAAACTCTTGAAACTAATACTACTAAAGAATTTATTTGTTTCATTAAACAATTAAATTTTTACCAATACTATTATATCTATAATTTCAAATTATTTAATAAAATTAGAAAATAAAATAGATCAACTTACTTCTTTAAAAATTAATAAAGAAAAAGAAATAAATTCTACAATTACTTCTTCAGTTCGTGCTATACAACTACCTTTCAGTTCTAATTTCCATTTAGGACTATCGGTTCAGGATTTTAAAGAATTAATTAAGAAAATAAAATGAACTATTATAATTACCGTAAATAAAGATGAAGGATCAGCCTAACAATCAGAAGATCCTGCGAACGAAGAAATTTCCCAAATTCAAATTCAAATTCAAGAAAGTACTTCTGAATTATAATTATTTAAAATACATAAATTAAAAGGCACCAAAGCCTCGACTTCATATCAAACACGACAAACGAGTCGGTATTATTATCCTCGACTCACATCTGCCGATGTTTTACATGAACAAGATATCAATAATTATCAAAATGATTATAATACAAATGAGATATTGACGAATTAACAGATCGTCAAATACAAATTGTCTTACAAAAAATGATGATTTATGTACCTATAAAATTGTAACCCAATTAACTTGTGGGTTTACTGACCTTTAAAGGGCAGGTGGGATAATTATTTAACTTAAGAACAAAGAGCTGAATTGTTGAGTCCAATCATATCGTGCAATCCTAATCAAGATAATATTGACGTTGTTTATAAATTAATTATTAGTATCTTAGAACATTTTTTTGATATTGCTTCTGATAATAGGGAGCAAATTGGATCTCTCTTATAAAAATTAAGATGTCCAACTTTAACTCATTTTAGATGGTATAAAAACGTATTTTTAGCTAAAGTAATATCTCTATTAGAAACGAATAGTATGCGCTGAGAACAAGCACTAAAAACAAAAATTTATTGAATGATTACCAAATGATTTTGTCGAGAAAGTAAAAAGACAATTACGAAACAATAATATTAAAAAAATTTCATAAGAGAATTTAATATATGGACAATTAATAAATAATTGTGTACAAGAATACCATGCTTATGTACAAATTTAAAATTAAGATATCAAATTTAAAAAGAAAGATTGATAGAAAGAAAACAATTAAGTGCTTTCTGTAATCAATGCTTATGATTTTGCTAGAATTCCAAAAAAAAAAACTTTTCATAAAAGTAAAAAAATATAAAAAACAACGGTCTGAAAAATATTAATTCGAAAACGACCAAAAATTTCTCATAAGAAATGCAGATATAAAGAAATAAAATGCTACGAATGTGACAAGACTAGACACTATGCAAATAAATGTATAGTAAAAAAATAAATAAATGAGCTTAATATTGATGAAAATTTTGAGCAGTCATTATTCAAGATTATATTAAATTCATCTTCTGAGAATTCAGAAACGTCCAACAATTCAAACGAAATTGAGAGAATATCTTCTTACTTAGAATTTGAGGAAACTATTGCAAATCAAAATCTAATTGCAAATATAATAATGAAAATTATTGCAAATCTATGGTGAAAATGAACAACTTATTTGCTCCATCTTCTTCAATTCAAGACAAAATAATTAAAATTGCATTCCAAATTGAGAATTAAAAAATTCGCAATAAAATGCTAAAATTAGTTTTACAATCAAAAGGCGAAATATCATCTTCGAATATTACTCATTTTTCAGGATATTCTATGAGAAAATCTTTAATTTTATCAACTAATAATAGACTTACTACTATTAATAATTTAAAAATTGAAGTTAATAATTTAAAATCCAAGATAATAACTCTTAGAAAAAATTAAGAAAATATAAATATTTGATTAGTAAATCTAGAATCAAACAATCTTATGACTACTGAAAGACCCTTAGAATAGGAAAATGATAAAAAAGAATTAATTTTAAATTTTTTACAAAAGACTATTGTGCATAAATGGTTTATAACGATTACCTTCATTATAAATGGAGAATATATTTTAAAAAATCTCGCTGCTTTAGTTGACAGTGGTGCAGATATGAATTGTATCCAAGAAGACCTAATACCTTCTAAATAACTTGAAAAAACTACACAAAAATTAATTTATATTTCAGGATATAAAATGAAAAATATAAAATTTCTACGGCTAATATTTGCAAAAATTATATTTGTATTAATTCTCCTTTTTACCAGTTAAAAATCCAACACAACATATTATTTTGGGAACTCTGTTCCTATATAATATAATGCAATAGAAAAAATTGATAATACTAGCATCCATTTCAATAAATTAGGCCAAACAATTATTTTTGAATTTATTTCTAATCCTAAAAAAATTATTATACATGAAATAAATAAATTCAATTTAAAGAAAAATCGAATAATGTTTTTACAGGACTAATTTATTTTATATCCATAGAAGAAAAATTAGAAGATCATTCTCTAAAAGAAAAAAATTCAAACTTTTCATAAAAATATTTTAATTAGAATTTGCGGAGATAATCCAAAAGCTTTTTGTGAACGAAAGACACTGTGTCTCTTTGCCTTGCATCAATAATTTCGATGTGAACAATATTAAAACTAAGGTACGACCGTATCAAATGAAGTGAATATTTAAAAATTTGCAAACAAAAAATTAACGAACTTCTTGATAAAAAAATAATTATAAAATCATGTTCACCATGGTGTTGTACTGCATTTTTTATTATGAATTCTGCAGAAAAAGAAAGAGGTAAACCTAAATTGATAACTAATTATAAACCCTTAAATCAAGTTTTAAAATGGATTAGGTATTTCGTACCTAATAAAAGAGATTTATTTAATAGATTGAGTAAATTCACAATCTTTTCAGAATTTAATTTAAAATCGGGTTATTGGCATTCAAATTATTGAATTTGATAAATATAAAACAACATTTACTATTTCTTTTGGTCATTACAAATGAAACGTAATGCCATTTGGATTGAAAAGTGCTCTCTGAAAATTTCAATGGATAATGAATAAAATATTCATTTCATATTCTGATTATATATTAATATATATTGATGTTGTTCTAATTTTCTCAAACTCTATTAAAGAACATTTTAATCATTTAAATGACTTGCACAAAATTACAGGTTGGTTATTTCAACATCAAAAATAAAATTATTTAAATGCTAATAGGCTGGTTATGAGATAGGGTTGTATATTGGTGGATACTAGCAACCCTAGAGTAGGACTAGGGTTAGAATAGCTATGAAACCAAATAATACCGGAGTTAACCTAAACAACAACGAAACGATAATATTATTGCTGATATTCAAGTAATAAGTTACAAACAATCAACTTGAATAGGAAATAACAACAACACAAACACAACAATCTCTGCGATGTTTGCATCGCAACAGTGGTGTTAGTCGAGAGGGGTGGCAAACGGCTATGGGAAGGCAATCCAGAGGGCTGAGGCTGCAGGGAATGGAGCATGTTCGTTTGGGGGTTGCAAGTAAAGAAATAAGGCGGTGTAGTGGTTCCAGTAGGGGAGGGCGAGTTGCGGTATTGGTGGCAAGGAAGGAATTTGGTGGCAGACAACCTGGGCTAATGGGGGAAGTGGATGGCTGATGGGGAATTGAAGGAAATGGGTTTTAGTCAGGAGACCTGAGATTGGAAGCAGGTAGAGAAGTCCGCAGTGGGGGTAGATGGCTCAGACAAGCTTGAAAGATGCAACTGTAGCGTAAGAAAAGCAATGAGAGGAGTGGGGAAGCTGGGAACATTGGATAAACAACATCTCAGACGAGTTATCATTGGAGCACCTTCTCGTTATCTATTACAACTCTCAAAGAGAAGATTCAGAGACACCAAGCGCTCTTTCGACAGGAAAACAAAACGAATGATGCCTTGTACACAAGAAGAATCATATATTTAATATTATGGGTTGCTTAAGGTGGACTCCGCTTCTTTTGGTGGCACCCCACCCCCCCTCCCCAATACACACAAAAAACACTCCTTCCCATTGAACCGTTCCAGGAGTTATTGCTGCTTATTGTGCCAGTCCAGCGTGAATCATCCATGTCACTTTCTAGTTAGCTTAAGCACAAACAAATAATAAACTCACTAATGCTTATCGTGGTTACATATGGGCTTGAACACAGCTTTGCCAATACTCAATTGGTCGTGGGGGACCATTTCAATGGAGTTCTTATGAGGATTGCCTAAGGCACTTTGTATTACTTATTTGTTGTAATGGTTTTTTTTCCCAAGAATGTGTGTGCCTAATTTCATGTCAGGTGACCATAATAAGCGTGGATGTCGCATAGATGTGTTTTCATCATAGTTGGGAGTATTTTGATTTACCTTCATCTATTGTTTTGACAAAGACAATAAATTTCTTAGTAAGTAGTGGAAGACACTTTGATGTTTGATGGACACCAAGCTGAAACAAAGCATCATCATTCACTAGGTAAGATAGGAAAGTAAAGGAGTTCAGTCGAAAGATGGTCTACGTCTGTAGGAGCTGTAATTCATGGCATCCAAAGACATAGGATGAGCGTTCTACTTTTAATTAGCTTTGAACTACACCATCCAAGGATCAACATCAGTATTTTCCGTAAAACCCTTTTAACTTGAAGTTTTTAAGTGGCACAGATGAGGATTGTGATAATGAAAAACGGAGCTCTGACAAGCACAATAATTGCTGCATGAATTCCACAAGATCCATCTAGAGGTTGAGGTAAATTTAATGAATTCACATGGAAGTTAGAAAACTCGTTGTGACAAGGTTATCAGGACACAATGGAAAGAGAGGATTCATGTAGTCGTTCCCACTTAGGGGGACAAAGGCTTGTTCTTGTTGGTCAACAAAGACCAATGAGTATCACAATTTGATGATTATAAATGACTTCTTAGGCATGTAAAGGATATAAATGGGTATTGCAATATGATGATTATAAATCATGACATGAATCTTTTAAATCCTTGTGTAAATGCTATGACTTCTCCTAGAAGCGATGTTCTGTATGACCTGAATGTAGTGAAAAATGTGCAAGGGCCGCTACACCGGTGCTCAAGTGTAGTGTCAAATAAGCAATTGTTCTCACATTACGGACGAATACATGCAATTAAGTTCTTGCATGAGACTAATATTAAGATAGAATTTTGGAATATATGTAATCTCACAGGTAAATTAATGAAATTAGTAAATATTGTGATTCATAAGAAAATTAACATCTTATGTATACAAGAAGCTAAATGAGTTTAAAAAAATGTTTAGGAGATTGATAGTTTAGGTTTTAAACATTGGTATTCAGGTAGGTGTCCCTCTAGATTTAGTGTGTAATTATAGATAAGAGTTTTAATGATAATGTTATAAAAATTAATAGAACTAGAGATAGAATTATAACTTTAAAGATTGTTGTTGATATTATGTTTTTTAATGTTATAAGTGTTTATGCTTGTCAAGTAGGTTTAGACATGGGCTTAAAAGAAAAATTCAGGAATGAACTAGAAGACTTAATAAAAATGATATGTCTTGAAGAAAAAAATTTTATTGGAGAAGATTTAAATTGATATGTTGGTAGAGTGGTAGAAGATTTTAAAAAAATCATGATGACTGGTTTTTGAGTGATTAATGAAGAAGGTAGAACTATATTAGATTTTGCGTCAATATATGATTTTGTTATTGCTTATATTTTATTTAAGAAATGAGATGAACATATTATTACTTAGAAGAGTGAATATAATAAAATTCGAATTGATTATTTTCTTATGAGAAAAAGATATTGTCGAGAATGTAGGTTGTTCCACGTGAAAATTTAAGTACTCAACATCGATTATTAGTTTTGGATTTTAAGATGATTTTTAAGATAAAAAATACAATGAAAAATTATCATAGAATTAGATGAGGACACCTAAAAAACATAAATAAAAAAAATTTTATGAGTAAACTTTATGATTTCAAGATTTGGGACTTTTATGAAGAAGCTAATTCTATGTGGGATAAATTAACATGCACTATTAAACAAGTGGCAAGATGCACATGGAGAATCAAAAGGAAAAGTTTTTTTAAATAAAAATAATTGGTGGTGGAATAATAATGTGCAAAAAAAGATAAAATATAAGTTGTTTTATAAAAATTACTTTAAATGTAAAAGTATGGAGAACCGAGAAAAAATATAAGATGACCCATAAGGAGTTTAAGAGAATAATTTGTGATGTTAAAAATTTTAATTTTAGTGATATTTATTAATAAATTAGATACTAAAGTAGGTGAAAAATATATGTATAAACTAGCCAAACGAAGAAAAAAGAAAAATGAATATTTAATTCAAGTAAAGTGCATTAAAGATGAAATTTAAAGAGTGCTTTTTTTAGAGGAGGTTTATTAACATAGGTAAATAAGCTATTTTAATAAATTTTCAATGAAATTTTTGAAAACACGATTGTTCTTAATGATCTTAATATCGTTAATAATAATAAAGTATTTTATTTTTAATTAATAAAAAAAATGTTGATTAGGCTTTAAAGAAAATCAAGGGTGGAAAATCAGTAGGACCTAATGACATCCCAATTGAATTGTGGAAATATTTAAGATATTTGAGAGTTTCTTGGCTTACTAAACTCTTTAATATTGTTTTAAAAACTAAAAATCTATTTGAGTGGAGGAAGAGTTTGGTTCTCATGCTTAAGAATAAAGGGGTTACACAAGAGTTTGCAAATTATAGAGGAATTTAGTTGATGTGTCATACTTTAAAATTATGGCTGAGGGTGATTGAATATAGGTTAAGATGTGTTACAAAGATTCTCATATTCAGTTTTGATTTCTATAATTTTATTGAGAGGTTTGACGGAGAAGTACAAAGAGAGTAAGGAGGATCTACATATGATTTTTTTTTATTTAGAAAAGACTTATAATAAGCTTCCAAGAAAAGTCCTTTAGAGAGTATAGTGTGTTGATATGACTTAAATTCAAGCCGTTAATGATATGTATACTAGAACTGTTACTTGGTTCGAATAGAAGGAGGATTGATCAAGTATTTTTTTATTTCAATTGGATTACTTCAGGGATCAGCTTTAAGTCCATATCTTTTTCCTTTAGTTATGGATACTCTTACTGAATATTTAAAGTAGAATTAATTTTGGTGTATGTTTTTCATTGATGATATCCTTCTTAGTGGATAAGACTAGAGAAAAAGGTCAGGAAAAACTAGAATTATGGAGGTCTACATTGGAGTGTAAAAGCCTTCGTTTGAGTAGATTTAAAATTAATATATAGAATGCACTTTTACTAGTAGTAGCTCTAGTGATAGAGTTGTTACTATGAGTAATCAAATCATTAAAAGGTGTGAACTTTTTAGATATCTCGAGTCTATTGTTTAAAGTGATGGTGATATAGATGTGATCATTATTAGTAGAATTCATGTTGGTCGGTTGAAGTGGATGAATACATTGGGCTTATTGTGTGATAGTAAAGTACCTCTTAGGCTTAAAAGGAAAAATTTATAAGATGGTATTGAGGCCTGCACTGCTCTATGATGTAGAATGTTGGCCTTTAAAAGAGAAGTATAGAACAAACTTAAGTGTTGATGAGATGAGAATGCTTAGGTGGATGAGTGATTTGACACATATTGACAAAATGCAGAATGACTACATCCGTGATAGGGTTGGTGCAGCTCTAGTGACAGACAAGATTAGAGAGAGTTGTCTTAGATGGTTTGGTCACATTAAACATCGCCCATCTAAGAGTAGATGTTTTAGATTCGATTTATATTAAGAAAGGTAGATTTAGACCTAAAATGACGGGTGTATTGTATAAAAATGATCTTAATCTATTAGAATTAAATGAAAAAAATGACGCTCAATAGCACACAATGGAGAAAAAGGATTCATGTAGCCAACCCCATTTAGTTGGATAAAGGCTTCTTGTTATTGTTGTCGTCGTCAAATTGATATGCTTATTGATGTGAGTTCTTTGAGTACAATGCAAGTTTTGATTGCCGCCGTCTAGCGGAAGCCAATTTCAATCCTTTATCTGGTTAATTCTTTCCTTATTCTCTTTTTGTGAAACTCTTTCCTTGTTCTCTTTTTGTCAACATTTTTTGTGATTGTAATTTGATTTTAGTTGTTTGTTTCAATATGGATTTTCTTATTTAAATGTGACTTAATCCATATATGTTTTTCTTTCAATCCTATTTCTTGTAAAATTTTTATTGGATGATCATTAAATTACCATTGAGATGAATTTTAGTCTTTTTTGCTCACATCAAAAGCATACACAATTTCTTTAATTGGCAGTTTGTGAATTATGAGATTTGGTTTTATATATTTGAATTTATTTTATCGTATCATCATTTAGTTGCATTAGAAACTCCTAGACCAAAACTTGTGCTGCATCAAATAGTTTGGCCTTATCATCTTGCCATCAAATTCCATATGAGCTTTTCTTTATTTTTGAGCAAAACAATCAGATGTCATGTGGGGTTGTTGTAGTGAAGGAAAACTACAAGAATGTTCCGCAGCACCTCTATGGTCTCACAGCTTCACAAATGGACATGTTCATGACTGAAGATAACCCTGTAAGGCGTCAACAGGAAAGAGTTACGGAGGTATGCTTTATAGTCACGCCTTCATAATGAAATTTATCGATAATTTTTAACTCTAGGAAGATTCACATACATACGACTCAATTCCTATGCGTTTACATATGTAACACATAAAATTCAATTTTTACATATATTCCACCTTCCATATTCATGAAAAAGATATATTTCTGCTTTTAAAAGGTGAAATTGTGGTATTTTTATATGATAGGAAAGATTTGGGTGGTATAAATGTAAAATGTAATGTTTAGGTATTCGATATGTAAATGCATAAGAATTGGATGTTATCTATGTAAATACTCTACTAATCACTGCATTTATGTTGTGCGAGATTTGTATGGGAGGAAATTAATAGATTATCCTCTATGTTGGCAGGAAAGCATCTCATCGGCTAGGAATTACCTTGATAATGGAGGGATGTATAGCCTAACAGGGGTAACAGAAGGCTCATCAAAGTATAGTATGAGTGTAAGCATGTACCGTGGAGGTGCAAGAGGTTACGGTAGGCCTAGAACCGCCCCTCCAGATTTGCCCTCTTTACTTTTGGATGCCCGGATTTGCTACTTGGGAATGCCTGTGAGATAATTTTTCTCAAACTAATATGATCCTTAGATATTTATTTGCATGTTCCATTTCGCATGATTTTTTTTTTAATTTTTTATTGGGCATTAACATGCATGCCGCCCAATTCTTATGTACTTAGAAATTTTTTTGTTCCACAGATTGTTCCAGCAGTGACTGAGTTGATTGTGGCACAGTTTATGTGGTTGGACTACGATAATCCCTCCAAACCTATTTACTTGTACATAAACTCTTCTGGAACTCAGGTAAGCTTTTTTTTTTTTTGCAATGCATTGGAAGAGATTGTGCAGTAAAAAGATGTTTGCTCTTCATATCTTGCAGTAATAATTTTATGATTAAAGTAGTTTGAACTTTCTTTTACTGACTTATGACTTCTCAAATGTTTAGAATGAAAAATTGGAGAATGTTGGATCTGAAACTGAGGCATACGCAATAGCTGATACCATGGCTGTAAGTGTAACTGACTCGCCCTCCTAAAAGAATTAACTTCATAAAAGGTGTTGATAATCTTTACGCATTATATGTAAATATATCTTATGCGATCATGCTGCTTCTAGCTTTTAGGTACAAAGGCATTTCCCTTCGATTTTTTGGTGGCATGTTGGAGTGATGCCTATCAACCTCGTACTGAAAAATTATTTAACTGTCATGTTCAATGGTAATGTGGAATATAACGAAAGAGAAAAGACTAGCAAATTTGGTGGTATGATGATTAGAAATTTTGATATTTAATCTCAGATTTTTGTAATTATAAACTGCAGAGAGTGCTGAAGAGTACTCTGGTTAGCGTTTTGAAGCGTCTATTTCAACATCAATTTTGTCATGTTACTTTCACAAGGCATTGCATTGGATTTTCTGATGTCCTGGCATTCTTAGGCCCGGCTATTCATTTGCAATATCTATTTTCAGTATTATTTTTTTGTTTTTGCTATTTTTCCATCATCTGGGTTCTGTGTTGACTGCTAAACTCTATTGAATCTTTAAGACATGTATTCCTATGCCTTATCATTGTTTATATACCAATAAAAATTAAGTTTTTGAATTAAGGACTGAAAAAAATTGAGACATTTGTGTTTGCATCTGAAGAAAAACGAGGATTCATAAACTGAATCAAAATTGTTGATACAAGATTAATGATGATGGGTATCCTTTTGGTTAATTATTGTTTTTTTAAGCCTTATGACCCATCACTAGTGCACTTATTAAAGAGAAAACTTGTGTTGTCAAATATACCTTTCAAGATCTTTGTATGAATTAGATTTGATGCCATTTTAATTGATTTGTTTGAAAGGATGAGTGTAACAATTATAGATAATAGAAAATGAAATACATGAATTCATTGAAAGATTTTTTTTGGTTGCATGTGATGATTCCCTTCCCCAAACTTTGTTTCAATGAGACCGGATATGCTGTCAAATTTTATTATTTTATGCATAATTAACATCTTGAATGTGTCACTTGCGCTCGTGCAATCGCCCATGTTTTGTTTGTGCTATTTGTTTGCAGTCGGCTCACACTGTTTCTTGGTTTTGCTTTCAACCAATCTCATGCGTGATATTCACAAGGCTCCGCCATCTGCCCATGCCCTAGCTTGGGTTACAAACAGCTTTACCCACCCTCATTCAGCATCTTATTTTTGCACTTTATGCTTGCTCTCAATATTCGCAAGACACTCATTATCTGCAACCTTACTTCCACTTGTGGCCATAATCCTATTCTCGCGCTTTGGCATCCTTTGTGTGCTTGGCAGCTCGTGCTTGACATGCATGCCTCTATTATGGAGAGCCCACCTTCGAGCTTAGATGCAGGTGCTCATACTGTCTCTGGCCTCGATGCCTAGGCTGGTGCTCTTGTTCCATCAGTTTGACATACTTTTTTTTAAGTTTTCCCTTACATCTCATGTTTGGCAGCCGGCCACCTTTCCTTTTTTAGCTCCGTCTCTTTTCTTGGCATTAAGTCCATCTATTCCATTATCTACTTTTGCAAAATAATGCTTCTTCGTGGCTGTTTTTGCTTCTAATATTTTAATTACTGTGGAATCTCTCATAACTTGTGCTCACTGTTCACTTGTTGAGATTGTTAGGAGGTATGTTCAGCTTATGTTCTCCTTTCTTTTCTTCATATGTTTTTAGCAATTTCTTATACAAACTCATCACATGCTGCCATCCTTCTATCAAGGTAAATCATTACCATTTTCTCTAACATCGAGATCTCTAAGTTGGCATTTACCTCAATAGAAGATTTTTCATAGATTCAAGGATTGGTTGGGGATTATGTGGTTGGACTTCTCTAGTGTTGTCTTTTTTTATTATCAAGTTATCCTTATAAGTTAATTATGCAAGGCATTCTCCATTCTTATCATACTATGCAGATGGTTTCCCAATGCATACGCTTAAGTGGTCTCCTCATTTTGATTATTTTGAGGAAGCTTCTGTTTACTTTATTTTAGGTTGCTTTACCCCTTTTATGAATTTACTGCTTAATTAGTCCATTTCGTATTTCTTGGTTCAACTTTTGATAATCTTCTTTAGGTGGATACTGTAATTACAAAACTAGCTTGGTTGTTAGTAGCTAAGGTTTTTATTGAAATGAACCATCTCTTTGATGAAAGAGATTTAGATTAGTTATACTGGTCATAACTACGGACTGCCAGAAGGTGGAATTTATCAACTTTTTTCTAATTTGTTCTTATGAAATTTTTTATCACAAATTCTCATAATGTTTTTAGACACTGTTACCGAAATTCTTCATAAAACCAGGGGAAACAAATATTATTGCTGAATTCAAATAGAAAATTACAACAAGACAATGTGAAAATCTGAAATCGCAACAAACAACAACATAATACTAGCCCTAGAGTTGAATTTAGGGTCTAAGTGGTGCCAACAAAATGTTGGGCCTCTGGAGAGGTAGCAAAGAGGAGGTTAGTGAGCTGGTGGGAGATGGCAGCTGCAAGGAGAGGTGAGGAATTGTTGGATGACAAATGTATTGGCTGTCATAGGCGGACATAGCAGGGAGTTGGATGCGGAAACAATAGGAACAACAATGGTTTGCTATTTTGGGCGGTGGCAACGTGAAAAGGGAGGTCATGAGCGATGGCAACAAAGATGCAGGCGATTTGGGGTGGTGGAAGCACAGGTGGAGTCACGGGGGGAAGGAAACCTGTGCGGGAAAGGTATGGGGAAGGGTATCAGAAGGATAAACACCACTTTAGGAATGAGATACATTCAAACCACCACTTCAAACCCTTGAATATTAACTTAGAAGGGAAAATGAGATGTCGATTGCTGTATCAAAAAAAAAAACGANGGCTGGTGCTCTTGTTCCATCAGTTTGACATACTTTTTTTTAAGTTTTCCCTTACATCTCATGTTTGGCAGCCGGCCACCTTTCCTTTTTTAGCTCCGTCTCTTTTCTTGGCATTAAGTCCATCTATTCCATTATCTACTTTTGCAAAATAATGCTTCTTCGTGGCTGTTTTTGCTTCTAATATTTTAATTACTGTGGAATCTCTCATAACTTGTGCTCACTGTTCACTTGTTGAGATTGTTAGGAGGTATGTTCAGCTTATGTTCTCCTTTCTTTTCTTCATATGTTTTTAGCAATTTCTTATACAAACTCATCACATGCTGCCATCCTTCTATCAAGGTAAATCATTACCATTTTCTCTAACATCGAGATCTCTAAGTTGGCATTTACCTCAATAGAAGATTTTTCATAGATTCAAGGATTGGTTGGGGATTATGTGGTTGGACTTCTCTAGTGTTGTCTTTTTTTATTATCAAGTTATCCTTATAAGTTAATTATGCAAGGCATTCTCCATTCTTATCATACTATGCAGATGGTTTCCCAATGCATACGCTTAAGTGGTCTCCTCATTTTGATTATTTTGAGGAAGCTTCTGTTTACTTTATTTTAGGTTGCTTTACCCCTTTTATGAATTTACTGCTTAATTAGTCCATTTCGTATTTCTTGGTTCAACTTTTGATAATCTTCTTTAGGTGGATACTGTAATTACAAAACTAGCTTGGTTGTTAGTAGCTAAGGTTTTTATTGAAATGAACCATCTCTTTGATGAAAGAGATTTAGATTAGTTATACTGGTCATAACTACG
>JXCR01006828.1:4931-20958 GCA_002079205.1 Phalaenopsis hybrid cultivar
GAAAGTGGGACGTAGGTAGGGAGTTTTTGAGGGTTGGAATGAAAGAGAGATAGGGAGTGGAAAAGAGAGCAAGCGAGTGAGAAAGAAAGTAGATAGAGTAAGAGAGATAATAAGAGGGAGAGAATGATAGAGAGAAAGAGCAAGCGAGAGAGGTAAATAGTGAGGGAGGGAAGTAGAGTGAGACACAAAGATGGGAACTACTATGGGAAAGCTTTGATTTTCCATTTTTATTGATGCTCATGATGAGCTTAGGGGAGCTACCAGACGCATTGAGACTGGCAGCTCCCCTAAGCTTGTCATGAGCATCAACAGAGAACGGAAAATCAAAGCTTTCCAATCATAGTTCCCAATAACAGCTTACATTGGGAACTACTATGGGAAAGCTTTGATTTTCCGTTATCTGTTGATGCTCATGACAAGCTTAGGGGAGCTAATAGATGCAAAGAGAGAGGTGGAGAGAAAGTGAGAAAGATAGAGTGCTCAAGCGAGTGAGAGAGACACAAAAAGGGAGGTGGAGAGATGAAGGGAGAGAGATAGAGTAAGGGAGAAAAATGGAGAGGAGAGATGAGGATAGAGTGAGGGATAGAGAGAATAATATAAGTATGGAGAGAGAGAAAAGAGAGGGTGCGTCAAAGAGGGATAAAGAGTGATGAGGAGAGAGAGAGTGAGCAAGAGAGTTTGAGGGAGGGAGAGAGAGAAATAAGGAGATGGAGAAAGATTGTGTGTGTGAGTGAGGGAGAAAGAGGTGAAGAGCGGCTTAAAACATAGAGAGATAGGTAGAGAGTGCGGGAGAGAGGGGTGGGAGAGATGAGAGAAAGTGAGAGAGAGTGAGAAAGAGTAAGTGACTGAGAGAGAGAGAGAAAAAAATGGAGTAAAAGTAAACAAGAAAGAGATAAAGGATAGGAGCTAGGGAGAGAGTTTAGAAGAAAGAAAGAGATATATAGCAATAAGGTGTGAGAGAGAGCTTGGAAGAGGGTGATAAGTAGCAAACAGCGAAATGTTGTGGGTGATGAATAGGCCAAGTGGGGGAGAGAGGTAGGGAGAGATAAAGAGGGAGAATTAGAGGAGAGAGGAAATAAGAGAATAAGAAAGAGAGGGAGAGAAAGAGGGAGAATTAGAGGAGAGAGAAGAGAGAGTGGGAGAGGTAGAGTGAAAGAGTGGGAGGGAGAGACAAATAAAGGTTGGAGATAAGAAAGTGAGAGAAAAAGGAGGGAAATAAAGAGAAGAAATGAGATCAAGAGGGAGAGAAAGAGGAACGTTGGGTGGAAGTTTTTTAGGGTTAGAGTGGGGGAGAGATATAGAGAGATATAGAGTGAGAGAGAAAGAATATAGAGTGAGAGGGATAATAAGGGAGAGAAAGAGAGTGTTAGAGAGGGATAGCGAGAGAGAGACGGTGAGAGTGAGGATAGGGGAGCAAAAAAATAGATTCAAAAAATGAAAAGATAGAGAGAAAGAGGGGTGTGACTGAAAGAGAGAGTGACTACAAAAGAAAGATAGAGAGATACCTAAGAGTGATGGGGAGAAGAGAGAGACCAAGAGAGAGAGTAAGAGAGAGGGAGAGGCAGGGAAATAGAAAGAAACATTGACAAAGAGAGAGAAAGAGAGAGAGACAGATAGAGCAAGAGAGAATAAAGATAAGAGAGATAGGGAGAGAGGGAGGGATAAAGAGGTAAAGAGAGAGAAGAAGGGAAAAGGGGGTGAAGTTAGGAAGGGAGAGAGTGAAGGATAAAGATAGAGTGATGAAACATGGAAGGGAGAGGGAGAGAAAGTACTAAAGTAACGAAATTAGAAAGAAAGGAGGGCAGGATAGAGAGAAAGAGAGTGAGAGATGGAAGAGGAAAGAGATTGAGAGAGAAAGAAAGTAAGAGAGGTAAAGAGAGAAAAAGAAAATGGGAGAGATAGAGAGTGACAGTGTGGAAGAGAGAGCTAGTGAGAAGTAGAAAGAGAAGAGATAGAGAGAGAAATGGAGACAGAGTTGGAGAGGGAGAGGGATGGAGTGAAAGATATAGAGAGATAGAGAGTGCAAAAGATGGAGTGTGAGAGAGGAATGGTGAAAGTGGGAGAGATAGAGAGGAATGGAGTTAAGGAGAGAGAGAGTGCAAATGTGGAGAATGCGAGAGAGATAAAGTGAGAGGGGGAGTAAAAGAGAGAAGGTAGATAGAGAGACAGAGATTAAGAGAGGTAGAGAGAGGGTGAGGGAGTGAAAAATAAAGAGAGAAAAAAAGAAGATTGAGAGTAAGAGATTGATATAAATAGTGAGAGTGAGAGAAAAGAGGCCAAAAGAGAGAGTAAGAGAGAAGCAAAAGAAACTAAAAGAAGGGGGAAGAGAAAGCATGAAGAGTGAGAGTAAGAGCTTAGAGAAATAAATGGAGTGAGAGAAGAGAGAGAAGCAAGAGAAGATTAAGAGAGTAGAGAGAGTCAAAAAAAGATAATGTGAGAAAAAGGGAGAGAGAAGAAGGGGAAGGGAGAGAGGGAGGGATGGAGATAGAGATCTAGGAGTGGGACAAAGAAGAGTGAGAAAAGGAGAAGAAAAAGAGAGAGAAAGAGAAGAAAGTACGAAAGAGATAAAAAAAAAGAGAAAGAAGATATGGAGTAGAAGATAAAGTGAGTAAAAAGAAGAGAGTAAGGGAAAGGAAGAAAAAAATTGAGAGAGAGTGTGTGAGATTGAGGAAGAGTGAGGGAAGAGAGGGAGGGAGAAAGAGGAAGGAGCGAGAGAATATAGAGAGTATAGAAAAAAAGAGATCTCACCAGAGTGAGAAATAAATATATAGATATGGAGGGAGAAAGGAAAGAATAGAGAGAAAGAGAGCAAGAGAGTCAGCGAGAGTGAGGAGGGTGAGAATGGGATAGTGGGAGGGAGAGGAGAGAGTGTGAGAAGAAATAGAGTGTAAGTGCGAGAGAGAGAGAGGAAGAGAGAGAAAAGGATTGAGAGCAAGATAAGCCAATAGAAGGAGGGACTGAGAAAGCGATTGTGAGCAAGATAAGGCAAGAGAGAGTGAGATAAAAGAGAGAGTAAGAGAAATGTGTGAGGAGAGAGGGACAAAAGAGGGAGTGAGATAGAGAGCAGGGGGAGAGGGAGAGAGAGAGATGTAAGGTGAGATATAAGGAGAGAAATAGATGTAATTGAAGGTGGATAGAGGAGAGCGAGGTGAAGAAGTAGAGAATGAAGTGAGAGGGATGAAGATAGATAGAGAGCAAAAGAAAGCAAAAGTGAGAGAGTGAGGGAGGGAGCGAACGATAGTGAGAGAGGAAGAGAGCAATCGAGAGAGTGAGGGAGAGGGCATGAAAGGGTAAGAGAGAGAATAAAGATAAAAGGGAGAGAATTGGGATGGAGAAAGTTTGTGAGATTAAAACAGAGAGGGATAAATAACAAGAAAAATAGAGCAAACAAAGGATTGGGAGGGAGAGAGGTAAAGAGATACTGAGAGAGAGAAAGAGAGGAAAAAAATTAGAGAAAGTAATAGAAATAGTAGATAGAAGGTGAGAACAAGGTTGAGGGAACATGAGAGAGAGAGAGAGAGAGATCAATAGTGGAAGTTATTGTGTGAAGGAGAAAGATAGAGCAGGAGAGAGTTAGAGGGTGCAATGGGAGTAGAGACAGTGGAAGGGAAGGGGAGAGAGTTGGAAGAGAGTGAGGTAAGAAAAAAATATAGGGTGAGGAAGAGAGACGATGAGAGGACCACAAAGTAGAGAGCTTAAGAGAGGGAGGAAGGGAGGGAACAAATGAGGGTATGATAGAATAGAGAGAAGATGGAGAGAGTTGGAAGAGAGTGAGAGGGAGATAGAATGTAAGGGTGAGCAAGAGAAGAAAAGAAAAAAGGGCTTGGTAAAAATTAAAAAATAATGGAAGTTGAATATAGGAGAGGTATCCAAATAAAATGTTGGAGAGTTGGTAAGTGGAAAAGCAAGTGTGTGTGCATGAGAGAGAGAGAGAGAGAGAGACTGAGGAAGTGAGATAGATATAGAATGAGTGAGAGAGAGTGCAGGGGAAAGGATAATGCAAGCAACTAAGGGAGATAGTGAGAGTGAGATGAAGATAATAAGAGAGAGAATGAGAGAGAGTGAGAGAAAGAAGAAAGAAGAGATAGTAGGAAAAGAGAAAGGGAGGTGTTGAGAGAGAGAGAAAGAGTGATAGAGCAAGAAAGAGAGAGAGATAGCGAGAGGGAGAAAAGAGAGAGAATAGGGAGAGCAAAAGAGAGATAGAGTAAGTAAGAAAGAATGATTGAGAGAATGAATGAGATAAGGGAGGGAGAGTTGGAGTAAACAAGAGAGGGAGAGGGAGAGAGAGTTAAAGAGAGGATGAAAGGGGCAGATAGAGATCATTGAGTGAAGATAGAAAGCAAAAAAGAGATAGTTAAAGAGAGGGTGAGATGGCAAGAGAGAGAAGAATGAATAAGGATAGGAAGCGAAGAAAGGGAGAGAGGTGTTGGGAAGTTGGTGTGTATGAAGTTAGAGTGGGGTAGGGATAGAGAGAGTGAGTGGGAGTGGGAGTGGAAGAGAGAGATAGAGAAGGAAGTGAAATTGAGAGAGCGAGTGACAGAGAATGAGAGAAGAGAGTAAGAGTGTTAATAAAAGAGAGGGAGAGGGAGAGAGGGTAAGAGAGCAAGATAGACAGAGAGAGCGATAAAGTGAGAGGGAGATAATAGAGCTCGATAGAGGGAGAAAGACAAAAAGAGGGAGAATTAGAATGAGATAGAGAAAGAGAGATATAGAAAGAGATAGAGAGAATAAGAAAGAGGAAGAAAGGAATGGAAAGAGATAAAGGGATAGAGAGAAGTGGAGAGAGGGAGAGGGAGGGGAGAGAAAGAGAGGGAGACACAGAGATATTTAGAGTTGTGGAGTAATAGAGTGAGAGAGATTGAGTGATAAATTGAGAAAAAGTGGAGTAAGAGTGGGAGGGATAGAGAGAAAAGATAGCTAGATGCAGTTTAGAGAGAGAGGAGCAAGAATGAGAGAAATGAGGGAGTGAAGGAGACAGAGGGAAGAGAAACATAAAAAGATAGAAAGAGAAAGGCAGAGAAGGAGGGAGAGTGAGAGAAGAAGAGCAAGGGGAAAGAGAGAGAGAGGAAAAGGACAAGAATGTGACTTAAAGAGCTTGAGGAGAGAGGGAGGATGAGAAGGGGGAGAGATATATAAATAAGGAAAAGAAAGAATAGGGGAGAGGCGGAGAGTGCAAAATTGAGTGGGAGAAGGGGTTATGGAGAGTGGGAGTGAAAGATCGAGAAAGAGAGTGAGAGTTTTTGAGAGAGGAAAAGGAGCGAAGTAGAGAGATGAAGAGAGAGTGTAAGCATAAAAAGGAGAGAGAACAATAAGCAAGAGAAGGGAGAGGGAAAAAGAGAAAGGGAGGAAGAGAGAGATAGAGAGGAGGGAGGACAAAATATAAAATGGATAGAAGATGGTGAGTTGACTAGGGATATAGAGAAAGGAGAGATAGAAAAGTGTCGGAGAGTGAATGAGAGTGATAGGGAGAGAGCGACCAAAGGAGAAGAGAGAGAAGGAAATTGAGGAGAGAGGGAGAGATGAGACAGATAAAGAGTGTGAGAGAATGGAGAGGGAGCGTGAGATAGATAAAGAATGTGAGAGAGAGTAAGAGAAATAAAGAAAGATTGCAGAGAGGCTGAAAAGATAGGAAAGGTGGAAGGGAGAATGAGAGAGAGAGCAGAGAGAAAGAGAGATCAAGAGAGAGAGGGTGAGGAGATTTAAAGAGTGAGAAGAGAGAGTGTGTGTGAGAAAAAGAGGGATATTATAGAGAGGGCAGGAGAGAGCAAGCGAGATATATAGATGAAGCGCAAGTCAGGGGAGAGGGAAGAGGGGAGATTGAGATTGTGAGTGCAAGCAAAAGAAAGCGGGAGAGAGCAAAGTCGGAGCAAGCAAGAAAGAAGGAGAGAGGAGAGAGATATTAGGGATGAGGGGGAAGAAGGCAAGAAGAGAGATACAAAGAGAGAGAGAGAGAGAGAGAGAAGAAGAAGAAGAAGGGACATAGAGAGAATCAGATAGAGGGAAAGAAAGAGAGAGTTTGTGTTTAGAAAGAGGGAGAGCTCAAAATTGAGTGAGGGAAAGGATAGATTAAATGAGAGAATTTAAGAAAAGAGAAAGGGAGAAATGGGGAGGCTGAGAGATGTTGAGAGAGAAGAAGAGAGAGACATATAAATGAGGGATAAACGAAGAGATCTAGAGCAAGAAAAGATAAGAGAGATAGAGATTGATGGGAGTGTTAAAGAAATGAGTGAAGATAGCGACAAACAAGAGTGTGTGATAGTGGGAGAGAGAGAAGAAAAGTTAAAGATAAAGTGACAAAAGGGAGACAGAAAGTGAGGGGTGAAAGGGATAGAAGGGGGAAAGAGATTGAGTAAGAGAGAGAAAGGGAGGAGGAGAGAAAGGAAGGGAGGGAGAGATAATAAAGTGGGTAGAAATGCTACAGAGAGGAAGAGAGAGGGGAAGGGAGAGAGAGAGGGTGGGGAGGGAGAGGGATAAGGAGTGGGGGGAAGAGAGAGTGAGTGGGAGATTTGAGAAAGAGGGAAAGAGTAAGAGAGAGAGAGAGAGAGAGAAGAAAGGAGGGAGGAGAGTAGGGAAGAAGGGGGAGGTAGGAAAGAGTTAGATAGAGAGAGTGTGAAAGAGAGAGAGAGAAAAGAGGAAGCATTAGAATAGAGAGAGAGCATGCATGAGTAAGAATGAAATATGGAGAGATGAAGGGAGGGAGAGGCAGAGAACATGAGAGAGATATGACAAAGAGAATAGTAGAGAGGGAGAGAGTCAGAATGAGAGAGATAGACCAAGGGAGAAAGAGAGTGCAAGAGAGATTAGAAAAGAGGGAGAGAGAGAAAATAAGAGAGAGAGATGAGAAAGATTAAGAGAAAGTAAGACATAGAGAGAGAAAGAAAAGAAAAATGTTTGAGAGCAGTGATGTAGAAAATGAAAGAGAGAGTGAGTGAGAGAAGGAAAAATAGAACAAAAATGAGAAGATAAAAAAATGTAAGAGAAGAGGGAGGGTGGGAGAGAGAGAGAGAGAGATAAAGAGAGAAAGAAAGAAGATATAGCTAGTTAGAGAGGAAGAGAGATAAAAGGCATGCGAGAGATAGGGTGAGATAGTGGGAGAGGGAGAGAGGGGGAGAGAGAAAGATGGAGAGAAAGGGAGAAGAGAGGAAGAATGAATCAAGATAGTGAGGGAAAGGGAGAGAGAGGGACAAAAAAGAGTGAGAGACAGATAGAAGAGTGAGATACCCTCCCTTTCTCTATTTAACCCTCTCTCCTACTCTCCATCTCTCTCATACTAATAACCTCACTCTCTCCCACTCAGTTTCTCCCTTTTTCCCCTCCCTCTCACTCTCCACTATATCTTTTTCTCACTCTTTCTCTTTATCACTTTCTCCCCATTTCTACATCTCACATATAGGTAGGAAGGGATAAAGAGAAAGTAGACAGACTAAAAGAGATAAAAAAATTGTGAGAGAAGTGAGAATTAGAGATTGAAGAGAGGAAAAAAGAGAGAGGGTAAGAGAGAATGGATGGTAGAGAAGAGAGAGAGAGAGAGAGTAAAAAAGAGAGAAAGAAAGAAAGAGAGATAATGAGAGAGAAGCAGGAGGGAGAGAAAATGAAGGAGGGAAGGAGAGATTGTAAGAGTGAGAGAGTTTGAGCGAGTGAGAAATAATAAGAAACCAAGAGAGAGGGAAGTTGATGGAAAAAATAGTATTTTTTTAAGAAAGAAGATAGAGACAGACTTAAAGAGAGACAAAGAGAGAAAGAGACCAAAGAGGGTAGAGAGATTGTGTCTGTGTAAGAGAGAAAGGAATCAAAAGAGAGTGAGGGAGAGAAAGAGTGATAGAGAGAGGGAGAGAGTGAGAGAGAGAAGAGATAGAGAGAGAGTGAGAATAGAAGAGAGAGGGAGTAAGGATTGCCTCCCTCTCCCTCCTTCTCTTAATCTCTTCTATTCTCTCCCACCTTCTTTATTCCACTCTATCCCTTATCCCACATTATCTCATCCATCTCATTCCATCCCTCCCTCTCTTTTTCTCTTACTTCATTCTTTCTTTTTTATTTTTCTCCTATTCACACTCTCACCCTAACTCTCCCTCCTTCCCTCACTATTGCTCAATCTCTCAATAGCACTTTTTCTCTCTTGCTCCTTACTCACTCTGTCTCATTATTCGCTCTCTCTCTCTCTCTCTCTTACTCTCTCAATCCTTCCTCTTCTTATCTCTCTCTAGCTCTCCATCTCTCTCTCTCACTCTCTTGCTTCCTCCCACCCTCTCTTTTGCTTTCCTTCTTACACCCTTGACCTTCTTTCTCTTGCTCTCTTTCCTGCACTTCCATCTCCTCTTTCTCCGTCCTCGTCACTCTCCTTCCCTCCCTCCCATCTCTCCTCTCTTTCCATCCATCTCTATCTCTCTTCTCCTTTCTCACCCTCCCTCTCTCTCTCTCTCTTATGTTCTCTTGCTCTTACTCTTTCTCCCTATTCCCTAACTCCCTATCTCTCCCTCCCTCTCTCTTCCTCTCTCACTCGCTCTTCTCTCTCTCTCTCTTTCTATGTCTTTCTCTCTCATTCTTGCTCTCTCTCTCTCTCTTTCTCTCCTTTTCTCTCTCAATCTTTGTCTTTCACTCTCTCTAGCTCTCCATCTCTCTCTCCTCTCTCTATTTCTCACACTCACTCTCACTCTTTCCCTCCATCTCTCTATTTTTTGCTCTTTAACCAACTCTCGCTCTCACTTGCTATCTCGCTAGCTCATTCACTCTTTACTTCTCTCTCTCTCTTTGTGTTGCTTATGTCACTCACTCTTCTCTTTCCTTCTCGCTCTCTCTGTCTCTCTCTATCTCTCTCCTACACTCTCTCTCAAGCACCCCTTCTTTTTTCTCCCTCCCTCTTCCTTCATCTCCCTTCCCCTCCCTCCTTCCCTCCTCCCTTCCTCTCACCCTCTTTTTTTCTCTTTCTTCACCTCTCTCTCAATCCCTCCCTCCCTCCCATACCCCTCTCTCACTCTCTCCTTCATTCTTTCTCTTTCTCTCCCTCTCTCTTTTTCCCTTTTCAGCTCTATCTTCTCCTGCTCATTCTTTCCTTCTAACTATTCTCTCTCTCTCTCTCTCTCTCTCTCTCTCTTCGCTCTCACTTTTATTCATATTGTCTATCCCTCTTTTTTCTCTCACTTTATTTCCCATAATCTCTCTACCTTTCTCTACTTCTTTCTTTTTTGTATCTCTCACTCTCACTCTTACTCTCTTCCTCTCTTTCCCTCTCACCTCTCTCTCTCTCCAACTTTATCCAACATAGTCTCTCTTCCTCCCTCCCTCCCTCCCTCCCTTCCTCTCTCGATCTCCCACCCCCTTCCCTCCACCTTCCTTTCTGTTGCTCTCTCTTTCCCTCTCTTTCACTCGCTCTCTCCTCTTTTCTTTTTCCATCTTTCTTTCTCTTTAACTCCTTTCACTCTCTTCTCTCTCTCTTCTCTCTTACTCATTTTCTCTATGTCAATTTTTCTCTCACTCTCTATATTTGTCCCTCCCACCTTTCCTCTCTCTCTCTTACCGTCCCATCCTACTCTCACACGCGCTACCTCTCTCACTTTCTCTCTCTCCCTCACTCTCCTTCTCTAACACTCACTCGCTCTCTCTCTCTCTTCTTATTCTCAATTTCACCCTCTCTCATTTCTCCTTTAATCTCTCTCACTTTTTGTTTTATGCTCTCTTCTTTCTCTCTCTTTTCTCTCACTTTCTATCTCTACCTCCCTCACTTTCTCTCTGCCTATATCTCACTCTTTATCCCACAATCTTTTAAGGCCTCCCTTCCTACTACCTTCCTTCCTTTACTCTCTTTTTTTCTTTTAACACTCCCTCACTCCTTCCCTCCCAACCTTTCATAATATTTCTCTTTATGTCCCTCTGTTACTACTTTCTCTTCTCTCTTCTCTCTTGGTACCTCACTTACTCCATCTCATGTTTTTATTTTTATCCTCTCTCCTCTCTCCTCTCTCCTTATTCTCTTACTCTCTCTTTGTGCACTTTCTCTTCTCTCAGTCACTCACACTTTCTCTTCCCAATCTCTTTAACTATATCCCCCTCTTTGTCTCTCCCTTTATCTCTCTTCTATCTCACTCTATTACTCTCTCCATGTCCATTCCTCTCTCTTCAATCCCTAGCACATCTCTCTGCATCCCACTCTCTCTGAACCTCTAACTCCCTCTCTCTCCCTTTCTCTCTCACCCGCTCATCACCTACCTCTTATACTTTCCTTCTCTCTCTTTTCTCTCTCTTCTCTAGTTCTTCACTCATTAGGGGGGAGAGGAGTGAAAGAAAAATAGAGAAGAGAGAGATAGGTTTATCCTCTTTATAGAACACTCTTACTCCTCTCTTTCTCTTGCTATTCTCTCACTTTGTTTTTTCTCTACCACACCCTCTATCACTTTCTTAATCTATTTTTTTCACCCCTCTCATTTTCACTCTTCTCTTCTATTTCTTCCCTCCCTATTAGTATATCTCCCTAATGCTTTATCTCTCCACATTCTTTCTCAACTCTCTCTCTCTCTCTGCACTTATTATCTCTCTTGTGAGAAGCGAATGAGAGAAAGGAAGCTCTAACCCACTTCAACCCCATCACCTCTCCTTCCCCTTCTCACACTCTCCCATTCTTTATATTATATCTCTACCTCCCCTCTCTCAATTCTACTCACTTGCTCTTTCTCATGCTCTCTCTCCATTTATTTATCACTCTGCTCGCTCTTCTCCTTTCTCCATCCATCCTTCCTTAGCCTTGCCACTCTCTCTTTTCCTCTCCCACCCTCTCTTCTCCACTTATTATCTCTATTCCCACTTTTTCTTTCACTCACTCACTCTCCTCTCTGTCTCTTCTTTGAAGTTTGTCCCTCCCTAGTTGCTGTCTTTTTGTCTCTCTCTTCTCATTAAAGAGATGGAAGGAAGGAGAGAAGGATTGGTAGAGACAATAAGAGAGAAAAAAAGCATGCGAGAGTTAGAGTGAGAGAGAGTAAGAGGAGAGAGAGATAGAGAGAGGTGGTGGAGAGAAGTAAATAGAGACATCAAATGAGAGATAGATTGATCGAGAGAAGACATACAGAGGGAGAGTGAGATAAAGGGACAAATTATGAGAGAGAGAGAGAGAGAGAGAGAGAGAGAGAGAGAGTAAAGGAGAGAGACAAAGAGAAGGAAGAGTAAGAGATTATCAAATAAAGGGAGATATGATGAGAGAGGAGAGATAGAAAGACATAAAGTAAGGGTGAGAGGGACCTTGAGAGAAGAAAGAGAGTGAGAAAGGGAAATAGTGAGGTTGAGAGTGGAATGTGTGAAAGAGAGAATGAGATGACAGAGATACATCTCTTCTTTTTGTCTCTCTTTTGTTTTTTCCCGCCCTCACACTCCCCCACTCTCATCTCTCATGCACTCTCTACCTCAGTCTAGCTCTCTCCATCTCCCTCCAATTTTTGATATCACTCTCTTTCCTCCATTATTTTGCTTCTCTCTTTCACTCTCTCTCTTAGACTATCAGCATATCTCTCTCACTATATATTCTCTCTCTCCCTCACTATCTATTTCTCTATCTCTCTCTTTCCCTCTCACTTAACTCTTTATCTCTCACTCTCTCACTCCACACTCCCTAACTAGCTCTTTCTCTCTCAATATGCTTCTCCCTCAACCCCTTTCTCTCTCTTAATCTCCATCACCCTTTTTCTTTAACTCTTTCTATTTCTCTATCTCTCCTCACTCCTTTGCTTCTTCTCCCTGTCATGGTTTCTCTCTCTCTTATTAAAAGAGATGGTTTTGGAGGAAGTGTGAGTGACAGAGTGATGGAGAGAGAAAAGATAGAAAGAATAAGAGAAAATAAGAGATTACAAGAGAGAGCTTTAGAAACATAGCAAAAGAGAACTAATTCTATACCTCCTGAGTTAAAAAGGAAGGGAGGCCAGAGGGGAAGTTAGAGAGAGAGAGATAAAAATAGAGAGACAAGAGTGAATGAGAGAGAAGGTAGGAGGGGGAATAAAGAAGGCAGAGAGAGACAAAGATGAGAAGGCTAAAGTGGGAGAGAGATAATGTTATAGAGCGTAGAGCAAAAGTAGGGAGAGAGAAGAATGTGATAGAGAGTGATAGAATGAGATGTGAGAGAGCGGAAAGTAAGAGTAATAAAGTGATTGAAAAGGGTGAGTGGTAAAGGTCGAGATAGAGATGTGGAAAAAGAATGAGTTATAGAGAGAGGAGGGATAGAGTAAGACTGAGTAGATAGTGAGATTTTAAAGAGAGAGCGAGAGAGTTTGAGAGAGAATATGTTAGAGAGAGATTGAGACAGATAGATAAAGAGATAGAGAATAAGAGCAAAAGATGAGAAAGAAAGAGAAGATATGACAAATAGAAAGATTTAGAGAGAGAATAGTGAGAGAGATAATTGTAGGAAAAAAAAGGGTGAGAGAGAGAGATAGATAAAGCGAGAGATAGAGAGGAATGAAGGAGTCCGGGTGAGAGAGAAGAAGGGAGATAGATGTGGGAAAAAGGAGGTGAGAATAACTGTGAGAGAGAGAAAGAGAGAGATGGTGGAAAGATAGGGAGTAAGAGTGAGAGATAGTGAGAAAGCTATAGAATAATGACGTAGGAGAGGAAAAGAAAGAAAGAAAGGAAGGAAAGAGCGGAAAGGGAAAACAGAGAGAGTGAAAGGTTGAGAGAGACAGATTGAGAAAGATAAAAAGAGAAAAGTGAGAGGAGAGAGAGATAATAAAAGTGAGTGTGAAGGATGGAGAGAAGTGTGAGAGAGGGAGAGAGAAATAAAAAACCCTTCCTCTTCTTTTATCCTCCTCTCACTCTCACAATCTTGGACACTCTCCCTCTTCTCTCACTCTCTCTCATTCTCTCTTATTGCCTTTCTCTCATTCTCTCTCTGATTTTTCCTTCTCATGCAGAGAGTGAGAGCAAGGAAATGGTAGGGATAGGGAAGGGAATTAAGAAATAGAGAAAGGAGCAATAGGTGATGAGGGAAGAAGAGGGTGGGAAATATCTTCTATTTTTATCTCTCCTCTCACTCTCTTTGACTCTCGCTTCCTCTCTTACTCATTTCTTCCCCTCCCTCTCTCGGTACCCTCTTTTATCTCCCTCCCCCTCAAACTCTCCCTCCCAGTGAGATAAAAAGCAAAGAGATGAGAGAAATTTTTTTTTCTCTCTTACTTTCTTTTAACTCACTCTATTCTGCTTTTATTCTCTATTTATCCTTTTATCTCCCTCTCTCCCTCTCTCTCTCTCTCATTCGCGTATCAACCTATCTATTGTACATTCCTTCTCTCTCTCTTTTCTCTCTCTTCTTTTGTTCTTCTCTCATTAAGAGGGAGAAGAGGAGTGAAAGAAAAGATAGAGAAGAGATAGATAGGTTGATTTTTCTATTAAACTTTCTTACTCCTTTCTTTCTCTCGCTATTTTCTCACATTGTTATTCCTCTATAATGCCCTCTATCACTCACTTTATTTCTCTCTTTCACCCCTTATTCACTCCTCTCTTCTATTTTTTCCTCTCTCCATTAGTATATTTCCCTCATGCTAGATCTCTCACATTCTTTCTCTCCTCTCTCTTTCTCTCTCTGCACTTATTATCTCTCTTGTGAGAAGCAATGAGAGAAAGGAAGGTCTCACCCACTTCTAACCCCATCACCTCTCCTTCCCTTTCACACAATCTTTCATTCTTTATATCATCTTTATCTACCTCTCTCTCTCTATATCTTACTAGCTTGCTCTTTTTCACGCTCATTCTCCCTTTCTCTATCACTCCTCTCACTCTTCACCTCTCTCCATCCATCCCTCCTCAACCTTGCTACTCTATCTCTTCCTCTATCAGCCTCTCTTCTCTACTCACAATCTCTATTTCTCTCTCCCTCTTTCACTCACTCGCTTTTCTCTCTCTCTCTCTCTCTCTCTCTCTTTCTCTCCTTCTCAATTTCTCTATCCCTATTTCTCTCTCTCTTTCTCTTCCCACGAAAGAGATGGAGGGAAGGAGAGAAGGAAAGTTAGAGACTACAAGTGAGACAAAGAGCATGATAGAATTAGAGTGGGAGAGAGTAAGAGGAGAGAGAGAGAGATAGCGAGAGAGGGAGGTGGAGAGAAGAAAATAGTGACATCAAGAGAGTGATAGATTGATAAGGAGAAGACAAAGAGAGGGAGAGTGAGATATAATGACAAATTATGTGTGAGAGGGAAAGAGAACAAAGTAGAGAAAAAGAGAAGATATAGTAAGAGAGTGTTAGAGAGAAGGAAAAAGATAGAGAGACATTGAGAGAAAGAGGGAGAAGTAATGAGAGCCAGAGAAAGGAGAGAAAAAGAGAGAGAGAGAGAGATGGATAGAGAGAGGGGGAATAATGATAAAGAGGGAGAGAGAACTAGAGATATAACATGAGAGGGAATGATAGTTAAAGAAAATGAGAGAGTGAGAGAAAGATAGGATGAGGTTGATGGTATAATATTGGTAGATGGTATGAGTGAGACAAAGAGGTAGATAAAGGGAGAGCTTATGAGAGAGAAGATAGAAAGAAAGAGATTGACGGTGAGAGAGACCTTGAGATAAGAGAAAGAGTGAGAGAGATAGAGAGTGAGGGCGAGAGTGTGTAAGGTGTGAAAGAGTGAGGAAAAGAGTGAGTGAGAGCGAGAGAGATACATCTCTTACATGTCTTTCTTTTATATTCTCTCCCTCCCTCTCACTCTCCCTCTCACCTCTCTCATGAACTCTCTACCTCAATTTAGCTCTCTCTGTCTTTGTCTTCACTCTTTCTCTCACAGTCCCTTGATCTATCTTTTTCCCTTCCTCTCCCACTTCGACCATCCCGCCTTTATTTGTCTCTCTCCCTATTCATCACTATAACTTTTCCTTTTGCTCTTTATATCTTTTCTCTTATGTCATCCTCTCTCAATCTTTAATAGAATGAGAGAGGAATAGGGAAAGAGGGAGATGGAGTAAGAGAGAGAGGGGAGAAAGAGAAAGAGAGCATGTAAGTGATACTCCCTCTCCCTATCTCTCTCCCTCGCTCCCTATCTCTTATGCTCTCAACTTATATTCACTTTTTTCTCTCTTTCTCTCTCTCTCATCCCCTTGCTCTCTCTCTCTCATCCTCTAGTGGGAGAGAGCAAAAGAGAATTGAGTGAGCAAGAAGAGGATGAGAAAGAGTGAGAGTTAGAGAGAGATTGATTGTATGAGAGAGGTTAGCAGTACTTGTCGGCTTATAATAAAATGGTTTCGCTGACAAAACAGATTCTTAGTTTATTTTATTGAGCCTCACTATCAAGTCATGTGTCTATCTTTCAAAATAGATACATAACTTTAGGTGTAGCACTCTTTCATCTAAACTTTGAAAGATATGGAATCAGTTTGATTTCATATTTTTCTAAAATTACATATATATATATATATATNAGGCTCCTATTTCATTAATAAAAGATACAAAAAGGTACAAAATAGGAATGCAAGAATGCACTTCCCAAAAGTTAAAGTGGCAAAACTCGAAGGAAAGGTAGCTCAACAAGATCTCCTTTCAACAACTCTAAATAGGGAGTGGTACAAGTCTCAATGATTGGGTTCAGAGTATGGAGGCCAGCCTTAGCAAGCCAATTGGCAGGTTTGTTACCCTCCCTAAAAGTATGAGAAAGGGACATCTTTATCCTCAATCTCAAGGTTTGTATACCAGTGATCCACTGATTTAGATACCAAGGGGTAGAAATCCTTCCTTCCAGGATGTTAAGTAAGATCATAGAGTCAGTTTCCACCATTAAGAGATTCCACCTGCACTTTATGGCCAAGAAAACAGCCCAAAAAACAGCTTGGGCTTCAGCTTCCAGAGGGTCTTCAGCTATGGCAGGAGACTAAAAATATAGTAGGCATTCACCTCTAGTGTTTCTGAAAACCCCTCCAAAGCCAGCATTAGGAGACATGAAGCTACCATCAGTATTGACTTTGACGCAACCCATAGGAGGACAATTCCAGTGAACAAGGATAGTTTGAAATTTTCTTGTACCAAAGAGGGAAGATGTGCATAAGATTCAGGAATATATATATATATATATATATATAT
>JXCR01006828.1:38499-59899 GCA_002079205.1 Phalaenopsis hybrid cultivar
ATTTTCCTTATTCTTTAATGAGCCTTTCCAACATCTTTGTATGTGCCCCAAATACTTTCAACTTCTCTTTCTATTGAAAATTGCAACTCGAGTGAATCCATTCGGTTGATTTGCCATAAAATAATTACTGTGAATGTTTGCTTTGATCCCTCCTGCAGTTTAACTAGTTTAGTTTTACCTGCGACTTTTTTTGTCAGTGAGCAGTACACAAATTTCTATCATATTTATGACTGATTAGGGGCATTCAATTGTATGGTGCCCCCATCCCCATCCTTTGTTTGGTGGGAAATAAGAAGGCTATCAAACACATTACTGAGTTGTAAATTAGCCCCATATGACATATCTGAAGAGAAAATTTTCCCTTGTTTACATTCTTTCTCATCATCATGCATCTCCTTCTCTATCAGTACATTAGTATGGTCACTTTAACATTGCCAACCCTCAATAAGTATATTACTTTATTGGAAAGCTCAATAAGTATATTACTTTATTGGAAAGCCAAAGCTTTTTAACTTTATCGAGCAAACATATATGGCATGGTATGCAACCATTATATAAGCTTCTCTTTCAGGGATGACTTGAATTGTATTCCCATGAGTAACTCCATTGAAGACGATTACATGATCAGCTTTTCATCCTATTTTTCTTCAAAAGCTTGAACTTCAAAAATGAATGCAAAGGGATTTTCTAGTTGTACAAATACCAAGGAAGCAATACATTTATTGAGAGGTTTGATGGAGAAGTATAGAGAGAGTGAGGATGTACATATGATTTTTATTGATTTAGAAAAAGCTTATGATAAGGTTCAAAGAGAAGTTATTTGGAGAGTTTTAGAGTGCGTTTAGGGCAGTTTGTGCGTTTCAGGATAAACAACTTATCCTGAAACGCGGCTTGCGTTTAGTGTAAAAATTGAACTGCGTTTTCGGATAAGAGGACAAAACGCGCGATCCAAATGGTAATGCGATGTTTTCAAAAACGCCCCCGCACTTATAAGCTGCCCTAAATGGGCCCTTAAAGAAGAAAGGTGTTGATATGAATTATATTCAAGTCATTAAAGATATGTACACTAGAGCTGTTACTTTTGTTTAACAAAAGGAGGATTGATCAAGTACTTTCCTATTTCCGTTAGATTGCATCAGGGATCAGCGCTAAGTGCATTTCTTTTTTATTTAGTTATGAATGCAATTATTGGACATTTACAGTAGGCTGTACCTTGGTGTATACCTTTTTGCTGATGATACCCTTCTTGTGTATAAGTCTAGCGAAAGAGTTCAGAAAAAACTTGAATTATGGAGGTCTACATTGGAGTCTAAAGGCCTTCATTTGAGTGGATCTAAAACTGAATACATAAAAATGTAATTTTAGTAATAATAGTAGCTTTAGTGGTAGAGTTATAACTATATGTGATCAAATTATTAAAAGGTGTGAACGTTTTAAATATCTCGGGTCTATTGTTCAAAGTGATTGTGATATAAATGGGGATGTTATTAGTAGAATTCAAGTTAGTTGGTTGAAGTGGAGGAATGCATCGGGCCTACTATTTGATAGAAAAGTACCACTTAAACTTAAACGAAAATTTTATAAGATGGTGGTGAGACCTGCAATGCTTTATGGTGTAGAATGTTGGCCTTTAAAAGAGAATCATAAAACAAAATTAAGTGCTGCTGAGATGAGATTGCTTATGTGGATGAGTGACATGACACTAAGAGAAAAAATACAGAGCAAATCTATTCGTGAAAGAGTTAGTGTAGCTCCAATGAGGGACAATATTTCCTTTCTTTGGTGGGAAAATCACTTAATAGTATTTTGAATTCCACACTCCTCTACACTCAAGCGTGAAAATGAAGAGTAGCACCCAAATTAGACGGACAAAATGTTAAACTAATTTCTATGGTCAGGAAAATCAATGAGTATTCTTTGTATCGGTTGGAAGTAACTTTGCAAACCTTTGGAAGAAGGTGGGCTAAGGTTCAAAGATATAAGCAAGCTATCAAATATTAGTTTCATGAACCTATGTATCATTTTCTGAAGTCACGACTCTTTATGAGTTTAGTCTTTGAAGAGTAAATATTGTGGGAATACAATATTGATTGGCCTTACAGTTGGGGAATCAAGTGTTTGGAAAGGAATGCTTAAAGCCAGGAATCTTGCTGAAGATGTGATTGTGTGGGAGATTGGGGATGAGCATTTAAATTTTTGGTGGGATAACTGAACTCTGGATAACTAAACTCTGGATGCTTAAAGCCAACTTGATTGAGGGTGCACCTGTGAATGATGGGCTGTTGGTGAAAGATGTCTAGGAGGAAGAGAAATGGTAAGCCCAGGTAATCCATAGTCTGGCTAAAGAGGAATTGGCTACTAGAATTATCAATATTCCAATTGTCAATGTAAGGAAGGATAGGCTAATCATTTAGCCATCTCAAAGTCTATCCATTTCTAAGTTGCTGTTTCAAAAGAACTACACCTGGACTGAGGTTTCTTGGGGGAAGGTACTCTGGAATGGTTGTTTACGACCTTCTATGACCTTTATTTGGAGATTATTTTACATGCTAATTTAAACTGATGATGTACACAACCTGAAGGGATTGAGGATCCCCTCCATGTGCCTTTTGTGCACAGGTGAAGAGGAGACCACCATCCATATTTCCTTTTCTTGCAAATTTACATCAATGATTTGGGAAAAGGTGGTTAATCACTTCAACATTTCTTACCCCCAAACAGGGGCATCTTTCCTTGGATCAGTTTAGAATAGAGTGGAAAATGTAACATCAACCTGACAGGTGTTTACTGGCAATAATACCCTACATCTTGATTGACTTGGATGGTGAGGAATTCCGTCAAACATGAAAACATTCATATGGCGACTGATGTGGTGCTGCATAACATTTTAGTTTTTATTGCTAAGGTTGCTGTTTTTGGTAATGTTAAGAATAGCCTCTTCATGGGCCTTGAGCATTGTTTTGAGAAGTTACAGAATCCAATCAAAACATATAACAAGAGGAAGGTGCAATTGGTAGTATGGAAGCAACCAAAGAGCCTTTTGGATCAATATCAACACTGATGGGAGCTGGAGTCTTACTGCTTCTGGTGCTGATGGAGTCTTTAGAAATTATACAGGAAACTGTCTCCGCTACTTTCATTCTCCTTGTGTTGCCGAGGGAGATTTGGAGACTGTTGTATGGGTTGTTTTTTGTTGTAGTTAAGATTGTTGTCACTCTGAAGTAGAGGTTTATTAACTGTGAGCTAGATTCTTTACACCCAGTGGAGATCCTTAAGGGTAACACTAACACATTTTGGCTCCTCACAATCTTAGTGGACAGAATTGCTGAGCTGATCAAGCATACACAGGTGATTTGGATTCATATCTACATGGAAGGAACTAGGGCTGTTGATTGGGTTGTTAAGAGGGGAGCCGCTACCAATTGTGCTGTCATTGATCGTGTTCTTCCCTCTCCCTTGAAACTTCTCTTACATGGGGATAACTTAGGTTTGCCTTTTGCTAGAGGTTTACCCATGTTTTTTATTATTTTGGTTTCCTTTTTGGAATGACAGGGGTTCATAGTGTGCTTTTTTACAAAGACTTTGGAAAGTATATTAAACAAACATATGGCGGATATCTCAAAATCTAGTTCTATGTGTTCTAATAATGCATAGATAGCAATACATCACAAATTTAACTATAAATTATCTTGCAAAATTTAATATATACAAAAAACAATACTCGTATGAGAAATGCTACATGAAATCACACTAGATACAACATTTATTTAAATTTAAAATGGGAGAATGACTTTCTACCTTGAATACATCAACTTCTTGTTTTGGCCCTACATGGGAGTTAAACATTAAAGACTGAAAGCCCTCACATTTGAGCTTCTTCTCTCCTCACTTTTCCTCCAATGATTGATGAAGGGAAGAAATGAAATGGTATTGCTTAACGGAGATGGAGAAGGTCATTTAGGCTGTTTATCACTTTTTCATCTTTTTGACAAAGTTCACGCTACACAAGTAACCTATACCTATATCAATACAATGCTTCTTTATTATGACAAATAATTCATAGAATGCTATCTTGAGTCAGTAACAGCTTTACGAAATTGTTTTTTAAACGGATAACAATTACTCACTTCATGATTGCATCATATAAGTCTTTATCATTGGATCATATTGTAGACTGGGTACAAAATCATACCATTGATTTTCGATGTACAATCCTAGATCATATTTTTAATCGCACAGAGAATAATTTCGTTGGTTTTGACACCATTACTTACTCAGAGGACCTTCGCATCTATCAAACAAGCATGCATGCAAAATTAGTTTCAGTACAAAATTCACGTACACAAACAAACAAAATTCATATAAGATGCAGAGTGGGTCTTATTGGGCTAGTCAGGTGATGGTTATTCATCCATAAAAAAGAAATTATCCATGCACATTATGTAAAACACGTGAAAGCTAGTTTGAGAAACTGTGTATCCTCTATTGAAGTAGAAGCTGGCTTGTAATATGCACATCATATTGTGCACAAACTTTTGTATGAACAGTCAAGGGCTAGCTTCTGGTGATCAAATAATTCTATTGTACACAGGTGCTCGCATGATGACATTTTAATAGGTATATTTTGCGTAGCCTACCAAACGTAAATAAAAATGTTGCAAGAAAATTTTAAAAATACTAAGCACAATAGTTTGTTCTCTATAAGGCACCTGTTGAACATCATGTTGAGGTTCACCGATCTTTTTAAAAAATGTGGGAACATTCATGAGAATACATGCTTAAAATATCTGTATTCCATTGGTAAGTGTAATGTGTGATATTGAAAAGTGCAAGAAAAATTATGAGCTAATACCATAAAGTATCATCTCAGGCGTGCCTTAATTTGTATATCATAATGAGTTAGAAACCAGAGTTAAATCCACATTAAAGTGGCATTCTTGAAATTTAGAATGCATGAGCTTGAGAAGGCTACATAAACATTATATCTTGTGTTTTCTTGTCATTGACTTTGCTGGAGGCATAGCTAGCTCAGGTAAAATTTCTTGTTACTGACTTCTGTAGGGCAGAGATGGTTTTTTTTCATAAGAAAATAGTGTATTTTGTCCGATTACAAAGTTTTGTTGAACTCTTTAATATGTTTGTAGTGGAGGATTCATATGTTCTACTCGTATTTACCCTTTTGCTTTAACCAACATTTCTATGCTGTTTTCATTGCATGAGAAGCAATGTTAGTGTTGCATTGCACATTGAAGGGGGAGAATTTTGAATTTGCTTCATTCTGCTTTGTTAGACTTTTTCTAAGCTTTAATTTTTTTCTATGCTGTTTATAAGCACTAGCTTCTTAGTCTTATAGTTTTATGTTTTCCTATGATAGATGTCTATGATAGATGAATTTTTTTTGCAGGTTTATTCAGATAAATTTATTTCTATCTAACCAAGATAGCTTTGCTGAGTAGTTTGGGCTTCGATGCCCGTGTTTCTTAACAACCCAAAGAAGTTTAGAAATAAATTATAGCTTTTACTAATTTTTTGATCCACTTATTTTTTTTTTAGTCTTATACCTTGTGGCAATCTACTCTTTCGTTGGTACAAGCGTGGGCCATTTTATTCAATCCTTTTATTGTTTGTTATCTACCAAGTTATATATTTTATTTATTTCTTATATTTATTAATAATGACTTGGCTTTGGCATCATTTATGGTTTAAGTTTTTTAACAACATATTTATCTACATAAAAGGGGGATGAGTTGTTCAAATACCCCTGGGACATACAAAGCAAGTGTTTACATAACCAGTGTTTTCTGTCATCTCAATCTACAGAAACTATGTGACTTGATTATGATATATTTTATGGTGTCAGTTTGAGAGCAACAAAGATATCTACATAAAAGGGCAATGTGATTTTATGCTTGGATAAATTGTTCAAAAACTTCATTTGACTCGTTTCTGGGACTCAAGAAAGCAAGTTTCTATTTTACATAAACAGTCTTCTCTGTCATCTCAATCCCTGTTTTCATAACTACAGTGTAGCTTTACCCATGAGTTAGTATAATGTATTTTTATCCACTTATACATTGTTTTGTTCACTGAATCAATACTTTAGGTAGTATATNCTGTAGTTAAGATTGTTGTCACACTGAAGTATAGGTTTATTAACTGTGAGCTAGATTCTTTACACCCAGTGGAGATCCTTGAGGGTAACACTAACACATTTTGGCTCCTCACAATCTTAGTGGACAGAATTGCTGAGCTGATCAAGCATACACAGGTGATTTGGATTCATATCTACATGGAAGGAACTAGGGCTGTTGATTGGGTTGTTAAGAGGGGAGCCGCTACCAATTGTGCTGTCATTGATTGTGTTCTTCCCTCTCTCTTGAAACTTCTCTTACATGGGGATGACTTAGGTTTGCCTTTTGCTAGAGGTCTACCCATGTTTTTTATTATTTTGGTTTCCTTTTTGGAATGACAGGGGTTCATAGTATGCTTTTTTACAAAGACTTTGGAAAGTATATTAAACAAACATATGGCGGATATCTCAAAATCTAGTTCTATGTGTTCTAATAATGCATAGATAGCAATACATCACAAATTTAACTATAAATTATCTTGCAAAATTTAATATATACAAAAAACAATACTCGTATGAGAAATGCTACATGAAATCACACTAGATACAACATTTATTTAAATTTAAAATGGGAGAATGACTTTCTACCTTGAATACATCAACTTCTTGTTTTGGCCCTACATGGGAGTTAAACATTAAAGACTGAAAGCCCTCACATTTGAGCTTCTTCTCTCCTCACTTTTCCTCCAATGATTGGTGAAGGGAAGAAATGAAATGGTATTGCTTAACGGAGATGGGGAAGGTCATTTAGGCTGTTTATCACTTTTTCATCTTTTAGACAAAGTTCACGCTACACAAGTAACCTATACCTATATCAATACAATGCTTCTTTATTATGTCAAATAATTCATAGAATGCTATCATGAGTCAGTAACACCTTTACGAAGTTGTTTGTTAAACGGATAACAATTACTCACTCCATGATTGCATCATATAAGTCTTTATCATTGGATCATATTGTAGACTGGGTACAAAATCATACAATTGATTTTCGATGTACAATCCTAGATCATATTTTTAATCGCACAGAGAATAATTTCGTTGGTTTTGACACCATTACTTACTTAGAGGACCTTCGCATCTATCAAACAAGCATGCATGCAAAATTAGTTTCAGTACAAAATTCACATACACAAACAAAATTCATATTAGATGCAGAGTGGGTCTTATTGGGCGAGTCAGGTGATGGTTATTCATCCATAAAAAAGAAATTATCCATGCACATTATGTAAAACACGTGAAAGCTAGTTTGAGAAACTGTGTATCCTCTATTGAAGTAGAAGCTGGCTTGTAATATGCACATCATATTGTGCACAAACTTTTGTATGAACAGTCAAGGGCTAGCTTCTGGTGATCAAATCATTCTATTGTACTCAGGTGATCGCATGATGACATTTTAATAGGTATATTTTGCGTAGCCTTCCAAACGTAAATAAAAATGTTGCAAGAAAATTTTAAAAATACTAAGCTCAATAGTTTGTTCTCTATAAGGCACCTGTTGAATATCATGTTGAGGTTCACCGATCTTTTTAAAAAATGTGGGAACATTCATGAGAATACATGCTTAAGATATCTGTATTCCATTGGTAAGTGTAATGTGTGATATTGAGAAGTGCAAGAAAAATTATGAGCTAATACCATAAAGTATCATCTCAGGCGTGCCTTAATTTGTATATCATAATGAGTTAGAAACCAGAGTTAAATCCACATTAAAGTGGCGGCATTCTTGAAATTTAGAATGCATGAGCTTGAGAAGGCTACATAAACATTATATCTTGTGTTTTCTTGTTATTGACTTTGCTGGAGGCATAGCCAGCTCAGGTAAAACTTCTTGTTACTGACTTATGTAGGGCAGAGATGGTTTTTTTCATAAGAAAATAGTGTATTTTGTCCGATTACAAAGTTTTGTTGAACTTTTTAATATGTTTGTAGTGGAGGATTCATATGTTCTACTCATATTTACCCTTTTGCTTTAACCAACATTTCTATGCTGTTTTCATTGCATGAGAAGCAATGTTAGTGTTGCATTGCACATTGAAGGGGGAGAATTTTGAATTTGCTTCATTCTGCTTTGTTAGACTTTTTCTAAGCTTTAATTTTTTTCTATGCTGTTTATAAGCACTAGCTTCTTAGTCTTATAGTTTTATGTTTTCCTATGATAGATGTCTATGATAGATGAATTTTTTTTGCAGGTTTATTCAGATAAATTTATTTCTATCTAACCAAGATAGCTTTGCTGAGTAGTTTGGGCTTCGATGCCCGTGTTTCTTAACAACCCAAAGAAGTTTAGAAATAAATTATAGCTTTTACTAATTTTTTGATCCACTTATTTTTTTTTTAGTCTTATACCTTGTGGCAATCTACTCTTTCGTTGGTACAAGCGTGGGCCATTTTATTCAATCCTTTTATTGTTTGTTATCTACCAAGTTATATATTTTATTTATTTCTTATATTTATTAATAATGACTTGGCTTTGGCATCATTTATGGTTTAAGTTTTTTAACAACATATTTATCTACATAAAAGGGGGATGAGTTGTTCAAATACCCCTGGGACATACAAAGCAAGTGTTTACATAACCAGTGTTTTCTGTCATCTCAATCTACAGAAACTATGTGACTTGATTATGATATATTTTATGGTGTCAGTTTGAGAGCAACAAAGATATCTACATAAAAGGGCAATGTGATTTTATGCTTGGATAAATTGTTCAAAAACTTCATTTGACTCGTTTCTGGGACTCAAGAAAGCAAGTTTCTATTTTACATAAACAGTCTTCTCTGTCATCTCAATCCCTGTTTTCATAACTACAGTGTAGCTTTACCCATGAGTTAGTATAATGTATTTTTATCCACTTATACATTGTTTTGTTCACTGAATCAATACTTTAGGTAGTATATTCAACAAAACTTTGTGATCAGTTTTGAGACATCTTTGATTAGATTTATCTAAAGATGTCCACAAAAAAATGTTGATGTTAGGGAAAAAAAAAATCAGTCTCAGTCAGACTATTTACTTACATGATCTTTATGCAGCCTATACATGTGTCAACAGTGACCTTTTTTTTGTCACTATTATTTTTGATAGTATCATTATTGCTGTTGTTGTTGTTTTTGTAGTTGTTGCTACTAATGTATAAATTAATTTTTTTTAAAATTGATTAACATTGTCATATGAGCACATATATTTACACATGCTTATGTTACCTATTCACATTTTTCTCAGGCAATGCAACTTTTAATACTAGGAGCTATTTGGCTTATTGCTATTCATATAACAATGTTATCTGAACAAACATATTTTCCAAATAATGGTGTTATCTTTGTGTTAATCCCATCTTTACATTTTTATGTTATTTAATGAGATCTTCAATGATTTTGATATTTTTTTTAACATTGCCATTAGCTGGCTTTATGTGATCAAAATAGGATTTGAATGATTTTTATGACATTGTTATGTGATGTTGTTTGTGGAACGAATAGTCGAACTCCTACTAATAGATTACATCAGATAAGATGCGCTAACTATCAAATTGCCAAAGTAGGATTAAAGTTGGTTGGTTGAAGTGGAGGAATGCATTGGGCCTATTGTGTGATAGCAAAAGTACCGCTTAGATTGAAAGGAAAATTTATAAGATAGTGATACCTTCAATGCTCTATGGCACAAAATGTTGGCTTTTAAAAGAGAAGCATAAATCAAAGTTTAAGTGTTACTGAGATGAGAATGCTTAGGGGGATGGGTGGCTTGACACTTAGAGACAAAATGCGAATTGAATATATCCGTGAGCTCCAACGACGAACTTGATTAGAGAGATTCGTCTTAGATGGTTTGGTGACATTAGGGGAGTAGATGTTTTAGATTCGACTGATGTTAAGGAAGGCATAGATAGACCTAAAATGATGTGGGTATATTGTATAAAAAATGATCATAATATATTAGAATTAAATGAAATTATGACGCTTAATAGGACGCAATGGAGAAAAATGATTCATGTAGCAAACCCCACTTAGTGGGATAAAAACTTGTTGTTGTTTTTGTACTACTCGTATTTTTATTTGAGTTGGTTTATGGTTGATATTTTATATTTTTATCTTACATCAATTCCATTGTAGAGATCTCTTTGATCTAGTAAATCACATTAATTAGAAGAAGAATTGCAGGTGAATTCATTTCGATGTGTTCCCGAAGATAAGAGGCTTGAGGCCTTCTTTTTAAAAGTTATGCAGTTTGTTGTGTATATTTATCAATCAGTAAATGTATTTGTTTAGTTTTATGCCCATATTACTTGCTTTTAATAAAACTTTGCACGTGCCATTATTTGTTTTATTGTTTGGCTGGTGGAAATGAAACTTGGAAGATATTTTTTTTGTTATAAATAGAACACATATAATACATGAGTTGTCGAGTTACGTGATATGAAAATAATGATTTTTCAACCGAATTAAGGTTTAATTGATACCTGGGTCCACCTTATTTTAGTATCATTGGTTTTTATGCTAAATAATGTGGATAAAACTAGCAGAATCATTTATGGGTTGTCAAAATGGAGACTTGATTTGGATAGTTTATGTTAAAAGAATATCACAGTAGATTTTTTTTCAATTATTTGGGGTTGATTTATGAGCTTTTATTTTTCATTCATTTCTGTTGGGTTGTTTTAAGTGTTACTTATTCTTGCAAATCATTTTGTACAACTTCTATTTGCATACTGCTTTTCCATCTTAATCTTTTTCTACTTATTTATTCACCTGCCTAATGGGTCCTTTTTTCTACTCTTCATTTTACATTTCCAAACTTGAGTTTATTTTCAACTTCATTTTTGATAGATGTGACTCCAACTATTCTGTCAAGATAATCACCACTTATCTTATTTTGCCACATATTTAGCTTAGCATTCATTTTCTCTTCACTCAACTTAGCAATCAACAACTTTTTTGTTGCCTAATTTTATAATATTTATTTATTTTTGCCTTGTTGATATAATTTTATTTCATAATACTTTTAAGGCACTCAATAGATTATCAAAAGGATAAAAATTACAGCACATCGATAGGAACAATATGTTTTATGGAATGAGTGTTAGACAACAATGTCTTTATTGATTTAGTTAATTGAGGAAAACATGATAATGCTAAGATGTATATTTTACTTGGTTGGATGGATAGAATGCAATTCAGGGTCTGTTTGGGACAGCTGCAGCTTCTCAGCTTTTCAGCTACAGTTTCTCAGCTTTTCAGCTGCAGCTGCGCTGCCCCAGGAAGCTGCTGCGGGGAAACTGGCTGCCTGTTTGTTGCAGCTGTGTGAAAACAGCTGTGGGGTAATTATTTTCGGAAAAATGACCATCCTGTCCCTGTGTTGTATTTATGCATAAAACATAACATAAAATATTTTTTTATATTAAACAATTTATTTTCTGAAACAATAAATTAACATTAATTAAAAATTAATTAGTTTTATTAATTTACAAAACTTATATGTTTATCAAATAATTTAAAAATTAAAAATATGTTTATAAAATAATTAATTAATCATTAAATAATAATATATAATTTTATCTAATTATAATTTGTTTGAAAATATATAAATTAATCATTAATTATTAATAAATTAAATTAATAGAATTACATTGAATGTGTTTACATATCTAACACCTAAACCTTTTTTTTAACATTTATACTAAAATTAAATCAAATGTGTTTGCATATCTAACACCAAATATATGCCCAAGGAAGTTATCCTTCAACCCCTCTAATGATTTCAAGGCTTATCCTATTCAGCAAGTTTGGTGCAGTAATTGCAGCACCCCATCGTCTATTCTATTCAGTAATGTTAGTGCAACAATACATGTAATAAATATTACAATTGAAAGATTAGAATTAAAAAAAAGTCAGCTTTTTGGTTGTTCATCAACAACATTTCTATCAAAAGCCATATCTAATATAAAAAAAGTATTATCACCTAATTTGTTGTGACTTCCACATTTTATCTCTTATAACAGTTATTCTATGGAGCAAAAAATAAGCAATAGATAACCAAGCCATGCTTGTGGCATGTTTGTCTATTCTACCACATCCTTAGTATTTTAGAAACAATTAACTAGTAAACTAACATTCCAGCAAGCCAACATGCCAAGATCAGAATGCTGAGATGGAGAAATAATTTTGTTTGGCAAATGTCCTGAGATATGATTCCATCAAAACTTGCAATGGGGTTACCAGTATTAGCACACCAAATGCAGGTTAAACCTGAAGTGCTAAGACAAACAAGTAAGCTTTTTAAAGTTTATAAAAAGGGGCATTTACATACCACACAAATCTGATGCAAATGTCAAACTTTAGGTTATATATTCCACATTATCTATGCAAAAATAGGTGTATTTCATTTTCTAAAACTTAAAATAACTAATATCTTTACATGTAAATACATAGGAATTGGGTGATACATATGTAATTGCTCCAACAGGAAAACCATAATATATGCAGTTTTAGCACACAAATTTGACTCAAGAGACAATTACGAACCCATCACCTTTGGGAATTCATGTAAATGTATGTAAATGTAAATGCAATTGATATTAAATGAAATTGTAGAAGTGTCGTATCTGTAAATATGTTGAAATTAAACGAACTTTATATGCACGTTTTCTAATTTAGGTGTTAAGCACATAAATGCAATGAAGTTGAATAAATCAGTAAGTTAATATTTAGATTTATGTTAAATATATAAATTTAAATGTGAATGTAAACATATACGAATTATAAGAATATCCAAATCCTTCTAATACATGTAATTTATGTGTTAAACAAAAGATCATAGGATTTATAAATGGAACAAGGTTAGGAATGTTATGCATGCAATGTCCAGCTAGGAGCAAAAAGCATTCGTATCAAGATTGGGCCCAGGATTCTTGCAATCAGAAAATTGGAAGAGAGGAGATTAAATGTATAAATCTAGAATATAAAATATAGGTGTAAGATTTGTAAATATGTACAAATTGGATGGTTTGTATGTAAATCTGCAATTTAGAAATGCAAACATGTAAGAATTGGGTGGTACATATGTAAATGCTGCAATCTAGATTTTATAAATATAAGCATATAAGAATGGAGTGGTACATATTTAAAAAAAAAGCTAAAGTTAATGTATTAGATATGTAAGTAAGAAATGAATGGTATGAAAGTAAATTTCCCTGATAAGCATTATCCTCAATCTCATATTTCAATAACATGTACACAAATCTAAGATATAGTAAAAAGACGATTCATAAAGCTATGTTATACCAATGAAAACACCTGCAATCACTGATTAAAGCTCCTTTCTTCAACTCTAATACTGGAGTTAATAGGTAAGGAGAAAGAAAAGCATACTAATGTCTTGCTTAAAATTTATAGGAAAAGCAGCAGCAACAAATATAAGTTATGTTTCTCAGAAACCCGTCCAACAGCCATAAAAAAATCTAAATAATTACATAATCTACATAATAGTTCCACAAGTCATCAACCTATAAATGAGCACATCTCTTGCTTGCCCAATCCACATTTTAGTTGTAATCTAGTGCAGCCTGAGAGAGAAAAAAGAAAATCCAGTAGTATTCCTAACAGAAGCGAATAAAACATGAAATAATCCCTGCGTGAGATAGGACTAATTGATGAAAAGTAATAATAATTCAAGGAAGCTACTATATCAGCAGCTCTCCATTTATAACACCCAAAAAAATAGGGGCATTTACATATATACCACCCAATTCCAAGCAGGCTATAAATTCAAGCAAAGGTATGTATTTGGCATTTGCAGAAAATAACATTGTCTATATTCTAGCACAAAATAGCTCACTGCAATATAAAGCTGAACACTTCCAACACAATTGCATTAAAGGAAAAATAACTATGTGCTTAAAGATAATGCATAAAGCACAATTGCATTATAGAAAAATAACTTTGTGCTTAAAAAATAACCTTCTAAAAAATAAACACAATCCAAGAATTGTTAATCTTTTATTAAATTCACATTTGCCATATAATAAAATCATGTATATGAATGTTTCTATGTATAACACATTCTCCATTCAATGATTAACAAAATGTAAAACAGGCCATAAAAACATTGTAAATCTTCAATCATCCGGCTACTATCGCTTCAGTAATACGTTCCCTCAAAGTTGCCATCTCGCTTGCACCTTCCCCGTCAGCTAAACATGTTGTAGATGCGCCATTGTCATTCTGTGCCAATGACTGCCCAAGACGATATTCATAGGCTTCGGCAGGTACATGTTCTTGATCCTCTTCCGCCAAATGAAAGTCAATATCGCTACGAGAACGATGTCTTCGAATGTAGTTGTGAAGAGCCATCATAACAACCACAATTTGTACCTGCTTGGAAAACATGTAAGGAGGCATATCGCGGAGTATCACCCATTTTTTCTTCCACACATCAAAACTTCTCTCGATGACACCACGCAATGATGAATGACGTTTATTGAACACTTCTTTCCTGCCTCGTGTAACGTTACTTGCACGTTCAAAGTCTGGTATGTGATACCGTGTATCAGGATATGGTTTTAGATACCCCCGTTGCAATGGGTATCCAACATCGATCAAATAATACTTGCTTGATAAATACTAGAATTAATCTAGAGAATAAAGCAAACTATTTTATGCGCTTATGTTCGAACATACCTCTCGGTGGATGTGGAAAGTTGTTAGTCGCACTCTGCGTTGCAGATCTAAAAATCTGACTATCGTGTGCGCTCCCCTTCCAACCAGCCATTACAAAAGTAAAACATATGTTAAAGTCGCAAACAACCATAACATTTTGGGCAGGGCTACCACAACGCCCAATAAATGCAACTTTCTCATTATTCGAGATTCTTACATCAACATGTGTTCCATCAATTGCGCCGAAGCAGTCCTGATTAGGTGAATGATATGTAATAAAAAATCGTTGCATTGTCAAAAAAAAAAAAATGGTCTCAAGTCATACATTGAAAAATGACATATAACGCACTTCATGTGATATCTCTGTGGGTGTCTGCTCGAAATTAGCGTCTGATGGTTTGACGACAAGTGCAAACAAACTTACAAGTGCATTCAATCCGATTGAGAAATGCCTGCTAATTGTCTCGGAGGAGTGCTGAAAACGCTCCATCGCCCCTCACATGGATTCATTTTGAGACAGAATGTACAGTGTTATTGCGAGCACCTCACGTGAAGTCGTTCTATTTGAACTATGAAGTCCATGAGCGCCTACAAGTTCCTCAAGAAGATCAAGGAATACTTCCTGGCTCATTCGGAACATATTACTAAATCTTGTTGGATGGCCTACTAGCAACTCCCCAACCCATTTATCACCGATATATGAAGATGTCATGCAGGGCGACCGATCAATGTACGTAGTGTAGTACTCATAGATCAAGCACATGATAGTAATCAACATTCCTCTCCGCCTTCCCCTACGTGCATCCATGTTAACAGATATTTGTCGTTTTCTACTAGCATCCATATAGTTTAGTATCTTTCAGTCTAATCCCTATACATTAATGAATTATTTAAATAAAGCATTTTGATAAATATGAAAAAAAAAACATTAACATATACGTTTGTGAATATCAAAGGATTGACATCAAAACGAAAATACCCTAAATAATTAAAATGCATTATAAAGTACTACAATAATAACACAGATTTAAAGTACTACAATAAACAAATGCATTGTAAATTACTATAATAATAACGCAGACTTAAAGTACTACAATAAACAAAATGCATTATAAATGTTCATGACATCAAAAGGATTGAATATCTTAAATGTTAAGACAATCATAAAAACGTTGAACATAGGACATTCTGCGGTTAGCTGGCATTTTCACAAAGGTAGCTCTACGAACCGTGTCTTTTATTAATTCTGTTTCAAAGATATACAATTCGTCATCCTCAAACATTTCTGGTGACTCGCTTAAAATTTCAAATGCCTCCTCTAAAGTTGTTGAATGAGAAGCCTGACATTCTGCTTTGTAAGTAGATACCAATTGGGACAGTTCCTTTCTAAGAAAACTAGCACCAGATTTTCTTCTATTCTCAACCCTCGGCTTCTTTGAAGGGAAATTGGTCTCATATTCGTTATGCTCCGGACTGGGGACTTCAGTGAGATCAGCAGAACCTCCAGGGCTTCCTAGATTGACAACATTGCCAGCAAACCCAGCCTCTCTTGGGCAATATGCATAGTTTCCAGTTGCGACCACCCCCCCAAACATGTGGTCGAGCTTTTTCTCTATCTTAGGCTCAATTCCAGTCATCTTAAATTTCTTTGCAGTAAGAACCACCTAAAATGAAATAAAAAAAGTTCAATTAGAAAACATAGAGAGTAAAAATTAACAAAATATCAAAATAACACTCACCGTAAGTCTTTCAGTCTACCACTCCTCTGGTGCAGCAATTGTTCGTTTAACTGGATCCCAACCTAATCCCGTTGAGCCTCGTTTCAAGTCCTTCCAAATCTTCAAATCTTTCTTAAGCTGATCCCACTTCAACTGCATCCTATCGTACTCTCTGTCTGTGAGCTCTTTAATTTTTTTTATAATATTTTGTCACCCTTCTTTATTGAAGAAAGTAGTTGGTCTGTTTTCGATATCAATTTCCTTCATGCAAAGATCGCAAAATATTATATTCGTTTCTTTTTCCCATGAAGCCGGTGGGGCAAATTCCTTGGATTTATTAGTCATTTGTTTTACTACAAATAAAACATTTAAATGTAACAATACTTAAAAAACAAATTTGCATTAAATGAGAGGAACAATATGAACCTTTCAGATTTAACCACAAAAACAAACAATCTCAAAAAGGTCTATTAAAAAAAAACCTATATGATACCAAAATAATCATAAAATTGAACAAACAAAACTAGGTTCTTTAGCGTGAGATAGAAAACCTACTTAAACCCAACTCCTCAAACTATATAAATCAATGATACCCGTCACATATAATAACTTCATATTGTGTTTCCACAAAAATAAAAAGGATTAATAACATGGTCCATTTATTCAGATAGTTAGATTGTTTTAAAACAATGATAAGGAGATAAGGAAGTTGCAAAAATGAGAATAACAAGTGTAATGCTGAATAGAATGCTAATTTTAAAATTAGCACATCCAACAATAGATTTTTCATGTTTTAAGCTTCCATTAAGCTACCACATACAATTTTTTTACACAATTGTGCACGTATTATGGTTCATCCATATCATGAAAGTCGATTATATGACCCTTGAAAGTAAAAACATTAACAATTTACAGAAAAGAACATTCAATTATGATAGTATATGCCTTCAATTGATAAAACCATAGTGGATGATCGTTTGAACTAAGGGAACATGTTTCAATTAGAAAGAAGTGCTCTCACATATTTTTCATCACCAAATTTTTACAAATTTTTACGACAAGTTTCATGCTTCTACAGAATCAATCAAACTTTATAACAAAAAATTTCGGATATGCACCAAACAATGCCATCTGAGAGAAACGAAATAATGTCAATGATTTCTCACCTTATCCGATGCCTGCGACTTCTTGCAATGGAGATGCGAAGCAGTCGGCCAAGAGGAGGAAAGGAGCGATCGGGAGAAGCAGAATGAAGTTGGAGAAAGAGGAAGGCGATCGGGAAGCTCGGTCGCGTGGTAGGAGAAGAGGAGGAAAGGAGCGATCGGGAGAAGCGGAAGGTAGTGGGAGAAAGAGGATCGCGATCGGGAAGCCCGGTCGCGTGGTCGGCGAAGAGGAATCAGCGAAGAGGAGGAAATGAGTTATCGGGAGAAGCGGAAGGCAGGAAGGCGATCGGGAAGCTCCGTCGCGTGGTCGGCGAAGAGGAATTGACGTCGGCGAAGAGGAAAAAAGTAGCGATCGGGATAAGCTGAAGGCAGTGAACGCGATCGGGAACTCGGTCGCGTGGTCGGCGAAGAGGAGGAATGAGGCGTTCCGCGGGGGGATTAGGGCAACGGGGTAAATGAGGCGTTCGAAAGCTGGGAAGCGGGCTCATATATGCGTTCGGCTTTCCATCAAAGTCGCGGGACGCCGCTCTTCCAACGTTGCCCCAAACGAAAAAAAAACGTTCCCATGCCGCGCAGCAGTGAAAACGCTGCGCCAAATAGAGCCTCAATCATATCAGAACATGTAGGGGCATGGCTCTGCAGAGATGGATGTACAAAATTGCTTTAGGTGATTGTGGTTCGAAAATTTAATAGTAGAAGATGCTCTAATAAAGAAGATATATAAAATCAATGTGAAAAGAATATAAAGAAAAATGGGTGGATAAAAAGTTGGATTGCTTGAACCCTTGCAAGAAAAAAGAAAAGATTTAAATTATCTCAAGTTTAACCTTAAGTATGATTACTTACAATATTCAAATTCAGATGTTGATTTTTTTTTAGTTTCAAGAATGTTAACTGGACTGTTAAGCTTATGATTGCCAAAGCTATTTCTGTGGGATATTGTTATTAACTTGTCTCAGTTTGTCTTTTCAGGGGAAGAAATGTTTATATGCAGTTTTCTTCTCATCAGGAACTAACAACTGTTGATCAAGGTTCACAAGGACGAAAAGATCAGGTTTGCACCGAGTATTTATTTAGCTTATATACTGTGCAAGCTATAAGAAAATGTTTTTTAATTTTATTTTTAGATTGCATTGTGTGGAGCTTGCTTATCCATGTTGCTTCATTTTCCATTTGTACTTTACCATGTTTTTGAACTTTTTGCTACCCAAGAAAACCTTATAAAATGTTTCATGTTTTTTGAATGTTTTTTTGTGTCCTATGTTGAAATGTATTGTTTAAAACTAAAAGGAAGTTGAAATTGAGAAACTTGCTTTTAAGAAAAGAATATGGTAGTCTACATAGAAGTGATTTTGCAGTTTTGTTTGTTAAATTGGAAGTGCATCGTGTGAAAACTTTTTCAGAAAAGGTGAAGCTACCAATCATCATGTGACTTCATTTCAACTAGGCCAAAGTTTTTTTTTTTTTATTCTATATTTAAAATTTTTTCAACTAGGCCAAAGTTAATTCACTTCCTCTCAGGGAATTGATTTTCTTTGTGATTGATAAGTCCGAAGTATACCCTAGCTAGCGCACATTCAGTCACTTTCTTCTTCAAGCCCTCATGTAATTCTATCAAATTCTGATCCATCTTTTAGTTGGGGTTTGGAGTTTGTGTGCTAGTCCTATGGTTGAGTTTTTTGGACCAACAACTAGATTGATTTTCTGACTGGTGGACAGAACCAGTTAAATAGTTTGTTGGTCAGCTGGTGTTTATAGCGTGAAATATGACGATTCATAATCATGCTTGTTGCGGCACTATGCAAATGCCCCATATGTTTTATATTTTTTTGTCTGTCTAGGTATACATCATCCATCTTATTTAGTTTTCTGGAGGAAACAAATTTTTAATGAAGTGAATCGCACCCTTATGATCTAGTATACCATTCAACTGAGAGATTTTCCTTGCTAATTGGCAGATGTTCCATAAAATTTTAATGTTTGCTTTAGTAAAGCTCAAAAAAGGCTGCTTGTTGTCTCTTATTGTCTGTTAATTTGACATTTGGCTGTTTTATTTGTCTCTACTTTGGAATGAACTTGCTATATTCTGTTGGACCTTCCAGAAAATGGTGTTGTTTATAATTTATACTATGTGTGCGGTACATATGAACATAATAATAAATGCGAATCTATATGATATTTCTTAATGTAAAGGGATGAGCTATATAAAGTAGCCACTGCAATGAATGGCAGTCATTTTTTAACTTTCTTTAGATTTTTAAAATTTTAAAGCTATATAAATGTTGTGTGAGATTTATACGAACATTGTAAAATATGCAAATATATTTGATATTTTTTAATGCAAGTGGATGAGTCATAAAATGTTGGCTCTACAAAGGCCTCCATTTTTTAAACTGTTGTTGTAAAGATTTGAAATACATAAACTAAATAAGTATTATTTTTTGAAAGAGGCTTTGAAAATGAGTGAGTGGGTGCTATCTAGGTTGGGGAAAAAAGGAAAATCAAATAAGAGAAATTGGGGAATGCGGCTGTGGAATTGTTGGGGGTTATGGAGACTGTAGTTATGTGTGTTGGAGGGAAAGGGGGAAATAGAAAATTTGAAGCACGTATATTTTTGAATCTCCTTATTCATGTTTCATCTTGAATTTAAAGTGTTATGCTACCTTTTCCATTTGAGGTGACCCTGTTTAGTATTGAAAATTAAGGTGACTTTGGCACTATGAATATAGATTTTATAGTGAGTGGCTCGTAGAGGTCACAGCTGATGATAGTTAATAAAAATTTAGAATGTGGTCTTATTTCTCTTAAGTTTTATTTCTCTAGTCTTTCATCCATGTCTAACTGAAGATTTTAACATCTCTTCTCTAGCTATTCTCATTCTTATTAGTCTTCTCTTTTTCTTCTATTTATTTTTTTTCCTCTTGTCTCTATTATGGTATGCTGTCTGGCAATCAGGATTTGGATCCCAATCGAATCCTCTTAACTACAATACATCACATGCTCTACCCTATAACAGTGGAAGTTCTGCATCAAGTTTTTTCTCCTCATGGTTTTGTGGAGAAGATCGTCACATTTCAGAAGTCAGCTGGTCAGCTTCTTCAAGTATTCTTTATTCTCTTAAATGATTTTTAGCAACGATGAACTTCAATAGGAACTCCAAAATGGATTAAAATTGCTAGTTTATTTATTTACTTCATGTTTTACTGACCTTGTAAGGTGTAAATTTTTGTAAATAGTAATTTATATCTTTTTTATACGTTTTCATATTGATTGTACTTACCATTTTTTTTCGCTGAGATTTTGTCAAGCTATATATGAAAAGTACTCATTAGGTTTCTATTATTTTTCTTTGCTTATTTATGTAGGATTTCAAGCTCTCATTCAGTATCAGTCGGTTCATTGTGCTATTCAAGCGAGAGACACTCTGCAAGTATGCGTTTCTTTCTTATTCTTTCAAGTTCTGCGTGATGTCAGTTTTCAATTGAGAGAGTTGATGCTATATTCTGAATGCAACTCTGCAGGGACGCAACATATATGATGGCTGCTGTCAATTAGATATACAATATTCCAAGTATGCTCCTTCCAAATCTTTTGATATATTTATTATTTTGCTGTTGTTTTTATGACTAATTTAAATTAACTTTGTCATTTCAGCCTTAGTGAGCTACAGGTTAATTATAACAATGACAGATCAAGGTATGCTCATGGTATTTATTTGATTTAAACTTTTTTTTT
>JXCR01006828.1:82872-100019 GCA_002079205.1 Phalaenopsis hybrid cultivar
GCCACGAATCAAAGATAACTAGTTGTGTAGGTTTGACTGTGCGTGCTATGATACAATGTCCAATGCTCCACTTAGATTATAACATCTCAACCCTAAGTATTGACTCACTGGGGATGCATTAACACTGCTACGATTGTGCCAAAGAATGATGGAGATCCCTTTGGCTCTTTTAAGAATGGTAAGACATGCACCTAAAAGTTAATAATCTTCCCTGTGTTGAGATGTTGTTTCCCCAGGTCTAAATGGATCATTGGCCTTTTTGTTGCAACACACTCGATCAGACCTGTGTGACCTGTTNCTCTTTAGACTTCCTCCCCCCTCATGAGAGGGATGAAACTCTATTTATAGTGTTTTGGGTGCAATTAATGCAGGAATATGAACCATTTTTATCAGACGGTCCGGAGAGCTTTCTTTGATCATAAAGCATTTCCTAGACATTTGAGTGCCTTAATGATGTCAGAATTGAGTGATCTTGGGCTCGTTAGATTCGTCTTATCGAGTGGCTCGATTCGAGTATAAATTTGTCATATTTGACAATCCTTTGATCTTTCAAATGTGTTAGGAAATCATTTAAGTGTGGTTCAATAACTTGATCTAAGCTTCATTTGCTTCAGATTGGGCTAGTTTTTAAATCATTAGGTCCATCTCATCAAACCGGTCAGTTTGACTATAAGTTTGCTGAAATCGAAGCTCTGGATGACTTTTTGTCAAGATTTGAATGTTTCATGCTTAAAATATCGTCTTGAGATTCTTGTCATGCTTCTAGATTCGTGCCGGATGATAAAAATTTGTTGGTGGCTTATCAGTCCTGAATTTGAAGGTCGCAAATATAAAAATTAGGTTGTTAAGAAAATATTCATTAATTGTATCATTGAATTATATGTTGTGAAAGTAAATTTATAGGCAAATTTAATGGTGCAATAAAAAACACAAGAATCTTATTATAATTTGGCATTAGTTTGGTGGATTCAATTGCTTTATAGCCTTATATTATATTAGAGTCTCTCGTTGGTGATATTCTTGGAACCATAGTAATGGTAGCTTATAAGAACCTCAAATCATTTACTTTGGAATTCTATCATCAATAAATTCTCTCAATTGTTATAATTGATGTTTTAATTATTATCTTAAAATATAGAAATCATTTTTAACTAATTTGAAATACTATTCTTCATAATCAAATCAAAATGTATTTAATCGACTCATCCATGTTAGGTTGAACCATGAAATTGATTAAATTCTATTCTCGTGAATTCTTTAAGTTGCATAATTGATATTTTTATTTCTATCTTAATATATGAGAATCATTTTTAACTCTAAAATACTATTCTTCATAATCAAATCATATATCAATGAATTTGCATGTTTTACATTCATAAAAGAGCTATTACTGAAACATGTTTTATCTTTCTACAACTCCAAAAATCACATTGATAAGTTATTTGTATTTTTCTCAAGCNTTTACTGAAACATGTTTTATCTTTCTACAACTCCAAAAATCACATTGATAAGTTATTTGTATTTTTCTCAAGCTCAAGTTGAGCTTCTACATGCATATTTAAACATGATTTATATACAAGTTGTTATTTATTGTTGCAGTCGAAATGGATAAGATTGGACCAGTAAATCTAAATGGACTGCTAAAAATATAGGAGTAAGGAAATTTTTAGAATTTGCAAGTCAAAAGAAAAATACACCTGAAAAAATTTTATGCCCATCCAAAATTTGCATTAATAAATTTTTCAAACATTANCGTAAATCTAAATGGAGTGCTAAAAATATAGGAGTAAAGAAATTTTTAGAATTTGCAACTCAAAAGAAAAATACACCTGAAAAAATTTTATGCCCATCCAAAATTTGCATTAATAAATTTTTCAAACATTAAAAGATGTCAGAATTCATCTGATTCCAAAGGTTTTTTTCCTTGATATGTTGTATGGAATCGACACGAAGAAGAAAATTTTGTTGTTGGTGAAGCTTTAGGAAATACATCAATAAACACTGTTGCTGACTCTGAGCAAGCACTGCATCTAGTTGAAAATTCTAATGTTAACAATATTGATGAATTTTTGAGGGATACATTTGATTTAGATAATGCCACAAATGATTTTGATGTATTTATGAAAATCAAAATACAAGCCAATCAATTGATGAAGAATAATTTTCAAAGTTATTAGAGGATGCAAGGTCAGAATTGTATCCTAGGTGTAAGTCTTAGTTAAAGGTATCATTTATGCTACATTTATATTAGTTAAGTGCATACAATCTTGGATTGCTAGATCTTTTGATTAGTTATTAAAATTATTGGTTGATGTCTTTCCCAAAGTTATATTACCATCTAAGAACACATACATAGTTAAAAAAATTATGAAAGCATTTGATTTGGGCTATGGAAAGATAGATGCATGTCTGAATGGTTCTACGCTTTTCTGGAAAGATCACTCTCATGAGAATGTTTTTGGCATATGTAGTTCTTCATGATGGGCAGCTAATCCAAAAAAAACAAGATTACAAAATTGAAGTCAGCTAAAGTTGTACGATATTTTCTTTTACACATAGATTACAAAGATTATAGAAAAATAAAAAATCAGCTGAAGATAAGCTATGACATTCAACGGGAAGAAATAAGAATGAACTGCTATGACATCCTATTGATAGAGAAGCTTGGAAGTTATTTGATTATAAATATCCAAATTTTACTTTATATCCTCGAAAGATACGTCTTTGTTTAAGAGCTGATGGATTTAATTCTTGTAAACTTATGAGTATAACATATAGTGAATGGCTGGTGGTTTTGGTTATGTATGACTTACCTCATTGGATTGGTATGAAACAATCCTTTTTTATTCTCTCTACAATTAAACCAGGTGAGAAAAGTTCAGAAAATGATATTAATATCTACTTACAGCCATTAATTGTAGAGTTATATGATTTATGACGTTGAGTGAAAACTTATGATGCTGCAAATGGACAAAATTTACAGTTCTATTTTAGTAAATCGATAAAGATGGGAAAAAGGAAATACCCTTAAAAGAAAGAGCAGCACTTTAGTTTTATCAAAATCTGAAGATATGTTAAAATGGAAGAAAAAAAGTATTTTCTTAAACTTACCATAGTGGGAGCACAATGTAGTGCCAAATAATTTAGATGTGATGCATACAGAATAAAATACTTGTGATAATTTTATATCCACTCTACTTAAACTTGATAAATCAAATGATAATCTACAAGAACACCAAGATTTAGTTGATATTGAAGTGAAAAACACACTTCATTCTCAATCCATAGAGAATGGACATTACGTATTTCCACCCACATGTTTCACAATATCAATGAGTGCTAAGTTGATGCTGTGTGAATGATTGATAAATATAAAAATTCCTAAAGACTATGCATCAAATATTTACAGATGTATAAATATAAATGAGATCAAAATTACAGGTTTGAAAAGTCATGATTGTCATATTCTTATTGAAGATAATATTCCAGTTATGCTTAGATCATGTTCACCTTCAGAGGAAGTCCTTAACATTGTTGTTGAGATATCACATTTTTTAAAAGTTGTATGTGTTGAAGTTGTTATTCCAAGCGAGTTGGAAATGTTACAGAAAAAGGTTGTAATGACATTATGTAAATTGGAGTGATGCTTTCTCCTTTCATTTTTCACAATCATGGTTTAATTACTCTTACACTTAGTAGAAGATATCAAGCTTGGTGGTCCTGTTCATTACAAATAGATGTATTCATTTGAGAGGTAAGATTTTATATTGTAATTTTATTTACATAAAAATATCACATTTGCTAAACAAAATTAATGTTAAGGTTCTTTTTAGTACATAAAGATTACATTGGAAATAAGACACAACCCGAGGAGTCTATTGTGAAGGGATATATTGCAGAAAAAGGAATACTTTTTTGTTCCAAATATTTTAAAGGATATGAGACACTTCATCAGTCCACAAATTCAAAATGCACTTCACATGTAGAGGAACTATGTTATAAATTTTCAAGTGGCTGATTATCTTTGGCAAGGTGACATTTTATTATGTGGATGAAAAATCCTCAATTCAAGCTCATAGATATGTGCTTACCATATTGCATCATATAGATGAGCTTTTATTAATGTTGAGAAAAGAAAACACATAGATTCACATCTTTCACCATTTGATGTTAACAAGCTTATCAATGAATAATTTCACGAATGGTTTATAAATGAGGAAAATTCATACACTACTTAGTTTTTAAAGATAATTGTATTATGTAGTGTCATATTTCTTCTATGCAATTTAGAAATGTTAATGATTCTTCAAAATCTGAAGAAATAAGGGCATTGGCCAATGATCCTAATAAAGTTGCACAAAGATATAAAGTTTTTCACATAAATGTGCAGAAATTTTATACTAAAGATTATGAAGAAAATAAAAAGACTCAGAATTATGGTATTGTGAATACCACAGAAGTTGGAAACTTTGACTATTATGGTCAATTGAATGATATCATTGGTATAAATTATTCTAATATAATTAGATTTCCGTTTTCAAATGTGATTAAGCTAGCACAACTACTACTAGTATGAAATAAGACCAATTTGGCTATAGATTTGTTAAGTTCTGACAATTAATCCGTATCGAAGAAAAGTTTGAGCCTGTTTTCTACATTCATGATCCAAATAATTCAGTTTGAAATGTTGCTATGAAAGTTAAACCAAGAGATATTTTCAATTATAATATTACTAAAAACAAAGATTCAATGATATGATTTCAGCATAGCTTGCAACATGTTACGCGGATAGAATTTCAGCTTTTTTCCTACTTGTTTTATAGCATTTCAAGCTGATGCTAATATTATGGTGAACAACAAGTAATTGCTTTCATCAATTTTAATGAATTTCTTCACATTTAAATTTATTTGCAGTAAGAAATTAGCTATGTTGTTGTTGGTAAAAATAGCCGACCCCACGTAGTGGGATTAAGGCTTTGTTTTTGTTGTTGTTTGTAAAAAATTAGCTATGTGAATTAAAGTTCAAAAGAAGGTACTAATATTTAGTATATTTTATTTAATTGAAAATATTGTTTCAAGATAAGCTTCATTTATAATTTGGTATGGCTCAGCTAACAAGGCAGAGTTCAATCCCTAATGACAATAAATGAGAAATTAATTTAGTTAATTAAGCCCGAGTCTGAATGAAAACACCTCTTTTAATCCTCTCAATTAATTAGTTCTTTGAACAAAACTTCATTTACAGGTTGGAAGCATCCAAGTGCTTGACAAACTTTGTAGTTATCCCGGTGTTCTGAGGCAATATTTGCAGTTTTATTATGGCCATGTTGCTTAAGGGTTTAATTTAGAAATTAAGATGTTGTTATGCATATATATTTGTTGGCTTTTCTACCATTTGGTCACTATTAATAGGTTTTTTGTAAGTTCTATTCATTTTAAGTGATTTCTTAAACATAAAAAAAGTTAATACTTAAACAGAGTTTATAAATTTATTTGCACTTTCTAAACCTTTAAAGTTGTTCCAAAAGAAATTTGATTTCGCTAACAAAATGGAGTCATTTTAAAATAAATTTGATTCAGCTATAAATTAAATATAATTATGTATTTCAAACTTACTAGTAAATTTATATATTTCCATATAAAAATGACAAGAGGATGTTTATTGAAACGAGCAAAAAACGTTGTATCACGAAACATGTCTAGTAGAGGGGATAATAATAGACTTTCTGAAGTTTCTTACCCTGCTCATCCATAATTTGAAGAGCATGAGAAGAACGACACTCAGGATTTAGCACGACTGACATTCCACAGTACTGGAGAACAAGCATTTCATTCTAATGACGGAGTTTGGCTCGTTGGTATGTATATTTCTTATCTGTCAGCATTGATTGTTATTTCTAACACAATAGTTTTGCTGTTGACATATGATTTCTATCAGAGTTCATTTGGTTTGTAAATGAAGTATGTGCTTTGGATGTTTAGTAATTACATATTCGAGATGATCAGGGTGCCATAATGAGACGTAGAGGTCGTATTACATGTGCTGATATTATGAACTTGCCACCTGGGACGTGGGTGCACATTTAGGCCAATAAGAATGGCGTGTCTTGTAATGGCACCAATATCTTTTCTTAGATTGGCAAAATAAAGACTTGGAGCCATTTAAAAAAAAGAATGTTGGTGGAAGTCAAGGTAGTGTACAAATGTTTTGTTTAATAATGAAAGAGTTCAATTAATTGTTAAATTTTTAATTAATTATTTATTGAATCTAGATATTAAATTCATATCCTTGCATGTAGTCTAAATTTTAATTCCCTAGGCATATTTCAATATTTGACTCTCCAATCACTTGTTGTAAAATGGAGGACTCATAAGACCAATTTGAAGGTGCGGTATTGAGACAACAGACTTATCGAAGAGATTATGAAGACAGTTCCAGTTGGAGCAGACGAATGGTCACAACCAGATGATAAATTTAACACTGATTAAAATTTTGCAGAAATCTAATTAAGTCAATATGCTCAATATACTCAAGTTATGATCAATGAAATGCACTCTATGTTATTTGATATATATTTTCTTAATCTTGGCTTGAAACTTTATACTAATTTTTTTTATTTACCCAAAAGAGGGCTGCCAAAAATAGTGAAAATGCAAAAAAAAAAAAACATATTCCAAAATAATGGGTTGAGCGAGCTCCATAAAAAGGCCAAAAGAATGGTATGGGATAGAATATTAATTTATTAACTCAATATATATTTCTTTTTAATTTGTTTTTTTTTTTTGTGTAGGCCACACAAGATAGATTACAATTATGGAGGGTAAGCAAAAAACATAAAAATGGGTTTGGTCTTCTGAAGGTGCAAGACTTTGATGGGTATAATTAAATTTGATTATGTATATTGACAAATTTACTTCTTTAAAATATATTTAATTACAAACATGCACTTTAGTTACAAGCTTGTGAGCTCAGCGCAGAAGAAAATATAACACTAGAGAATAACAAAATAGAGGTGAATGAGAGAGTATTCATGCAAGTAATGGGACCTTGACACCGAGGTAAAGTTCAAACTCAGGGGTTTGGAGCTACTCATACCGAATTTTTCACACCTAGCACAACCACTGTAGGTGAGAGTAGTGGAAAAAGTAGTTTTGCTCGAGTAGCCAGACTTGAAGAGGATGTGCAGTTTTTAAGATCTGATTTTGGAGAATTTATGAAGCATTTTGTTACACACTTTTCCTTGTTTAGTTCTTGAAATGTGCTTTAAATTTGTAGTTAAAATCTTTCATAATATTAATACTAATTATAATATTTTGGTTAACATATTATTTATGTAAAGGGAAACAATCAAAAACTTTAAGAAGAAGGTTACATTAAAGGAGATATGAAGAATGTTTAGCATTTATGAATTATGTGTTACTATAACTAGTCTAAAAATGTTACTGTGATGGAAATATTTAGTTGTATTTTTATTAGATATATTAGTCATTTTTATAATTTACAAACAAGCATTTGTTGCAGATTCTGTAATTTAAGTTCATAACTATTTTATTATGTCGAACCTTGAAACAAACTATACAATTTTCATTATTTACAACAGAATAGCTTTAACAATTTGAGTGAGTAGAAATAAGAATATAAAAATGAAGAATATAAAATCTTTCTTCTATAACATGGTGGCCCTTTCTAGTATATTCTTTTTATTATGCTTACATAAATTTTTAGAACCACCCATCATCACCTGATTCTTCCCTCTTTATTTTTTTTTCTATTACAACTAGTTATATTGTGTCTAATAAATTGAAACATGAATTTATTATATTTCTCCTTTATTACTGAAAAAAGGAATGTTAAAATCCTCTTTTTTATGTACAGGGTGTGGTGAGGACATTAATCGAACATGTTCAACTCAACACTAATTTCCTTTATTTCCTTCATCTTTCAAAAAAAAAAAAAAAATTTGTTAAATCAACTTTGAGTATAAAACAGGCTACATGTGTGCATGAGTTCAAGATGATGCATATGAACTAATTTTTGTTCTTATGATGTAGGATTTTTTGTACTAATATCAAATACTACTATTTGTATCAATGACCTTGGCTTAAACAGTGTACTCTTCGGTCTATAACATAACGATCTCTGGTGCCAACCTTAATGGCCACAATTATAATACATTTATTTAGATCCACATAAATTTAAACTGTGTAATTGGCCTTGTACCCACCTTATATATGTATGTACTAGATCATGAACCATTTAATGAAAAAAAAAAGCAATCCATTTGTGTCATAATATGAGAAATGATGGTCACATGTTTTTTGTGAACTGAATTGTCACATGTTTATTTTTCTGCATTATAAATCTTAAATAGTGAGAGGGTAAATGAACATAAGTTAAGATGTATTACAAAAATTTCTCATAATCAATTTGGATTTATGTTGGGCAGGTCTACTATGGAAGCTATACATTTATTGAGAGGTTTGACGGAGAAATTCAGAGATGATAAGGAGAATCTACATTTGATTTTTATTGATTTAGAAAAAGCTTATGATAAGGCTCCAAGAGATATCCTTTGGAAAGTTCTTGAGAAGAAAGGTTTTGATACGTCTTATATTCAAGTCATTAAAGATATGTATACTAGAGTTGTTACTTGTGTTCGAACTGAAGGAGGATTGACCAAATATTTTCCTATTTCTATTGGATTACATCAGGGATCAACTTTAAGCCCATAACTTTTTGCTTGAGTTATGGATGGTCTTACTGGACATTTACAGGAGGATGTACCTTAGTGTATGCTTTTTGCTAATGATATCCTTCTCATGGATAAGACAACAGAAAATGCCCAGGAAAAACATGAAGTATGGAGGTCTACATTGGAGTCTAAAGGCCTTCATTTGAGTAGAACTAAAACTGAATACATGGAATGTAATTTTAGTAGTATTAGCTCTAGTTGGGTGATCAAATTATTAGAAGGTGTGAACGATTTAGATATCTTGGGTCTGTTGTTCAAAGCGATGGTGATATTAATGGGGATGTTAATTGTAGAATTCAAGTTGGTTAGTTGAAGTGGAGGAATGCTTCGGGCCTTTTGTGTGATAGAAAAGTACCGCTTAGATTGAAAGGAAAATTTTATATGACAGTGGTGAGACCTGCAATGCTCTGTGGTGCTGAACATTGGCCTTTAAAAGAAAAGCATAATACTAAGTTAAGTGTTGCCGATATGAGAATGATTAGGTGGATGGACAAAATTAGAGAAAGTCATCATAGATGGTTTGGTCACTTTAAACGTCGACCATCTGATGATCCGATCAGGAGAGTAGATGTTTTAGATTCTATTTATGAAAGAAAGGCAGAGGTAGACCTAGGAAAACTTGGGCTTATTGTGTAAAATATGATCTTAATTTATTAGAACTAAATGAAAATATGACACTAAAATGGACGCAATAGAGAAAGGATTCATGCAGCTGACCCCACGTAGTGAGATTAAGGCTTTGTTGTTGTTGTAAATAGTGAATGAATATTCTGTTTGAAAATAGGAATTCAATCCCCAAGCTTTATTGATTTCCTTACCATTTATTTTACATAATATGCTGCTATTGTTTTAGGGCTTGATTCACTCCAATACTTCTATTGATCCTAATTGATCATAGAATGCTTACTTTCTTCATGGAGAAGGCATTAAGGTAAATATGTCTTTTTTATTGTGCAAACGAATTTTATGCCAGGCGTATTTGAAGATACTGTTTCAGGTCATATTCAACTGTTTATTCCTAGTGAAACAACATGCTTTGCATGTGCCCCACCCTTGGTACGTACATAATTTTATATCAATTTAGGTTCATGATGTTGTGATCAAGACTTAAGGGGTGACAATATTGTTGTTTGTGTGATCCCTCTTTTACCAACAACATTATGTTAACTAACTAATGCTTATATGCTGGAAACTCTCATGTTATTTTCCATACGAATGCTTGATGCATTAGATGTTCACGGAATGTGAGCCACAGATTATTAACATTCTTTTTAATATTCTTTTTTTTTGGGATTAAGTCGATCACATTTATCATACAGTTCTTTGTTAGCTCCATCTTTTACATGGGTATGTATGTAAATGCTGATTTATATAAATTACATACCAACCATTGACTATGCCTTTACATATCTACATAAAAACTTCAATTTACTTATATATGCATGGAAAGGGCTGTGAATTTATCTCGAAAATCTTAATCACCCGAAAATCAATTTGAATTTGAGTTTAGCCAAACCTTTCACCACTTGAAGGAATTCAGTAACACTTTGAGAGACTTTGGGAATATTTCACACTTCGTAGTTTGCCTTAAAGTTGCAGCAAACAATCATGAGAGGGTTTGATACATGTATGAGATTTCGCCATGCTTGATGAGCATCAGTGACACTTGTAATGAATGAAATGATTGAAGCAGAGAGTGATCCAATGTTGGCATTTATAATGAGTTGGCCTCAACAACAAGTTTAATTACGATCACCTAGATTGGTTTCCTTCAGGGTTGGAGCCTAAGTAATGCGTTGGGAAATCATTTAATTCATCCAGCTAGCATTTCTAATTTGTATAGTTGTGTTGTGAGATATGTACTTCTTGACATATAAATGAGACGCAAAGAACACAAGCAAACACAGATTGTTTACGTGGTTCGATCCAACTGGATCTACGTTCACGGGAGGGAATCAATCAAATAGTTCACTAATACAAAAGAAATAGAGAATACATAGCTTATACATAGAGACGAGCCCTCATCTTCTTTCTGTGGCCAAATGGAGAATACATAGCTTATACATAGAGATGAGCCTTCATCTTCCTTCTATGGCATCTCTCTCAAGCGACACCTTGAAACAAGGCCTCAAGATGCTCTCCTCCTCTCTAGCTCTCTAGCTATTCTCTCATCCTTTGTGGTAGCATAATATCTCTTCCCTTGCTCTCCTAAGCCTCACACCCTCTCTATTTATAGAAGCAAGAGAGTGGTAGGTGGGGGTGGTCGGCAGGTGGGCGGTAGGTGAGATGTGGTAGGTGAGCGGTACCACATTACAAAAGTGTCCTTTTACCTTAGTTCANTGCTTACCAGCTTATTCGAAGTATACAATATAGAGTAGCAATATTCTTCTTGATGTCATTCTTAAATTTTATGGAAAGAAGTTATTGAAATGAAGGTACATTTTAATATGACACAAAGTATTACCTTTTTAGATAAAGAGCCATTATTTAGTTGAATAAATAAAATATATATAAACAACTGTTTTAATTAATTAACTGACAAAAATGTGTTTTAGTAGTGAAATTCCTTGGCAAGCCAATGGGTTACAAGAAGTTAAAATGCGACAAAAACATCTTAACATTTTAACTTTGGTGTTCAATATATGATATACAACATTAAGAATTATCATAAGTCGCATACCAAATATCATTGTTCAGGTTCATGAAACATCAAGAAAATTATTTTCATTTTATTCTAATAAAGTGATAGCTTTCTAAAGTGCTTCTGATACAAATTAAATTTTTTGCCAACAAAATCATATTGTAATGGTAATAATGTGCTATTATGTATCCTATCATGGAGGTTGAGGTTGTCCAAGAAACAAAAATATGAAAATCAAAATCTTCTTTATACTATATGGCGGAGGCCATCGAAGCTTTGAGGTCAAACTTGCGGCTGTTGGGTTAATAGTATTTACGTCTTTTGGGAAGAAACCACAGGGAGGGAGGTCAAAGATCTCGATTGAGAGAAAGATGTTGCAGAGAGATTGGTCGAGTGGAAGGAAGAAGCCACCAAAAGGTCTACAGGGTTTGTATGTGTTTAATAAATTGGATTTACTAATCATGTTAAACTCCACCACTAACTCGAACTCATTTTGAGACGCACTGAGGCAATCTTCACACAATCACGACAACACGCATGCCTCACAAAGCGCTTTGCGTACTATTGTGTAATTGTGAAGTGAAGCGGATCCACGACCTTTCCCTACTCTTTATATGAGAATCACTCATTTGAAAGTGGCTGGGTTGGTTATATTAATACCCTGTGACTAGGTAGGTTATATTAAGATATTTTTCTAGCTACCTTCCTCTATCCATCTTCTATATGAGGGGATGTATATCTTATTCATGACATCTCCTCTCAAAATACAGTTTGTACTCTCTTATTAAGTCTCTACCCTAGCTTGCACATATAGCTTCCTAATTCAACAGACTTGTGTACATTTTTTTCAAGTTAGATGTACTATTTACATTTAATTAATTATTTATAAAATATAATTGTCAGCTTGTGCTACCTACATCACCTTAATTGTTCATTGTAGTTACAAATGTATATGTGACATGAGATTAAACAACAACAAACCTTTATCCCACTAAGTTGGGTCGGCTACATTAATCTTTTGTCTCCATTGTGTCATATTATCATATTTTCATTTAATTCTAATAAATTAAGATCATTTTTTATGCAACATGTCCAATCTTTTTAGATTTACCTTCACCTTTTTTAACATATATCGAATCTAAAACATCTCTCCTAATTGGGTTATCAGATAGTCGACGTTTAATGTGACCAAACCATTTAAGATGACTCTCTAATCTTATTTGCCATTGGAGCTGCACCAACCCTTTCACAGATACATTCACTTTGATTTTTTGTCTCTTAGTGTCAAGCTACTCATCCACGTAAGCATTCTCATCTCAATAAAATTTAACTTAGTTTGATGCCTCTCTTTTTAGGCCAACATTCTTCACTATAAAGCATTGCATGTCTCACCACCATCTTATAAAATTTTTCTTTTCAAATCTAAACAATACTTTGCTATCACACAATAGGCCCGATGCATTCTAAGTGGTACTTTGCTATTACACAATAGGCCCGATGCATTTCTCCATTTCAACCATCCAACTTGAATTCTACTCATAACATTCTCATCTATATCACCATCACTTTTAACAATAGACCCAAGATATCTTTACTCTGTCACTAGATCTACTGCACTAAAATTATATTCCATGTATTCAATTTTAGATCTACTCAAATGAAGGCCTTTAAAACTCTAATGTAGTACATAATTCAAGTATTCTCTGAACTGTTTCTTTGAATTCATCAACGTATAACATACATCAAAGTACATCCTTTTGTAAATTTCTAGTAAGAGCATCCATTACTAAAGCCAATAAGTATGAGCTTAAAGCCGATTCCTAATGTGATCTAACTGAAATAGGAAAATAATTGGTCAATCCTTCTTCTGTTCGAACACAATTAATAGCTCTATCATAAATATCTTTAATGACTTGAATCTAAGCCATATCAATATCTTTCTTTTCTAGAACTCTCTAAAGAACCTCCCTTGGAACATTATCATAAGCTTTCTCTAAATAATAATAAAAAAAATTCATATGTAGATCCTCTTTACTCTCCGTATTTTTCCATCAAACCTATCAATAAATGTATAGCTTTCAGAGTAGACTTGCCCGACATTAATTCAAACTAATTATGGGAATCTTTGTATCATGCTTAACTTTTGTTCAATTACTCTCCCCCATAATTTAAATGTTTGACACATTAACTTAATTCATCTATAATTTACACTCATGTGCATCCATTTTATTCTTAACAATGATGATCAAAATACTATTCCACTACTCAGACATCTTTTTTAGTTTTTAAAATATTATTAAAAAGTTTAATAAGCCAAGAAACCCTCAAATCTACTAAATCTTTCTGAACTTCCATTGAGATACCGTCGGGTCCTACTAATTTTTCACCTTTGGTTTTCATCAAAGCGTTCTCACCTTTTTTACTAATGTGATAGTAAAAAAAATTCTGTTATTATTAACGATATTAAGATTGAATATCTTCATCTAAGAAAAGTTGTTTTTAATTTTCATCTTTAATAGATTTTATATCAGTTAAATCTTTTTTGTTTTATCTTTGTTTGGCTAATTTATACATTTATTTTTCAACTTCTTTAGTATCTAATCTATTATAAAGTTCCTAAAAGTAGAATAAAATTTTTATCTTTATATAAATCATAATATCTACTAATTCTATTAATTTATCTGTAAAAGTACTTAAATTCGAAGATTCTATCATAATATTTGTTTCATGGAATATCTTCTTTTCCAGTATCCGTCTATAATGTGTGAACCATTGCTTGTTTAATATTACACCTGGGCATCGATGTAGTGTCCTTTGCACACTTTTCATTGTATTCAGTTCATACAACGTGTCACTTCTAGGGGACGCTTTAGCATTTACACGGTGATTTAAAGAATTCATGTTATAAATTTTGTGACAAAAAAATTATATTGTTTGTTGACTATCTACTGCAACCCTTCACTTTTTACATCTAGTGCTTGAGATACAAGATAATACTTGGAAAGTCTTTTGTTAACCATCATGATCATTTCTTTATTTATTTTTATTACTAATGCATGATTATTAATTTTATATTAGATTTCTTATGTATGAAAAATATATTAAATGTATTTCTCATGCTTCTTTTTGACGGTAAATTGAGTGTCATGCATTATACAACTCTATATGATGGGGGGCAGAAAGCATTGTATCTAGATGCTAATATCTTTGAACTTAATGTTTAATATTTTGTATCTCAATTTTAATGAAACTTGTTAATTATGAATTTTCAAACCTGTGTTTCTTTTTTTTAAACTTCTTTTTATCATATGCTTCCTGATCAACAAATCCTTATGATATAGAATATTTTTTGCGACCGCCTGTTTGAATGCACATTGAAGGACCATCCTTATTAATTTAACAAGCAAACTTGTTCTTCCAAAAATTAATTATTCAATACAAAAAATTTGGACACATACCTTAAAGTTGATGTTCCAGGAAAAATAAGATGGAAGTCCCAATGTGCTTTGGAGGTCCTCTAGTAGTATCTCTTGATAATGCATGCCTTAACTAAATTTTCTCCTTTTGAAGCTGATAAAAACGTGTCCGCAAATAATTTTGTCTGATGATGTACCGTGATCTATAGTGCAACTTAAAAATCTTTCTGGAAATCCTAAAGTTTTCTGTAGTTATGGCCTTCTTGTTCGATACACTTTTTAGTATCAATCAAAAATAAGTCTCACTTAAATTTATCTTCATTTCTTCTTTACACTTGATAAGCTATCTCATTATAGTCCAGGTCTTGCACATAGTCGATATTTGGATGTTTGCTTCATTGATCTGCTTATTATTTTATGAAATTTCATTTAAAAGTTATGTAAGCCAATCAAAGGTCGAGTTCGCTCAACAACATAAATTCACTATAATCAAGTGATAAACTCACTACTCATGCCGTTATGGGTGATTAAAGCATTCACCTACAAATCAAGCAAAATTTCCTTTTGTTTAGCAATGGTTATGAGTTATCACATCAAATACTTTTGTTAGTTAACTCATCTTGGTCATGAGCAATCTTAGATGGATGATAAATATATATATATATATATAAAACTCTTGGAATCAAATCAATATATGTCTTCATTCGATCCCCAAATATGCATTATCAATCCATTGATTTTTTTTGGTGACCCGCTTATATCTGATTTCATTCCAAAAATTATATGTTTAACAGCTACTCATTTGTTATCAACATTTTGAAACTCCTAGTTAAAAAAAAAAAAAAAACTTTTTGTAAATCCTTAGAAGCAGCATAAGCTTGTGTTGATCGGGTATAGGCATTCTCATATTTTTCAAGAACCTAATCTTTCAATTCGCATCATTTCACATAGCTCTTCGAACTTGATATAAAGCTATCCTGTAAGGGCAGAGCATGTGATTTGCCTCCAATTTTTTGGTTTCCACCAATAGCCATTAAGAAAAACAAATGAAAACTACAAATAGGAGCATCTTATCTAATTATTAGGCGAGATGCTCTTAGTTATATTTTATTAGAATTATGATCTTATTGCTACTTTAATTCTTTCTTAAACATCTTAAATTTTCATTTCTTTTTAGATGCTAAGGACACTATTTGTATGTTATTATTTATTGGCATATCTTATATAGATTTTTATACTGATTTCTATTAATGTATGTAAAAGGAGGATTACTTTCTTATAGATGTCGAAACATTTTGTCATTTAATATTTATTTCTATCATTTTTATTTTCGTAATGTAAGAACTATTATAATTGACTTGTGCTGACTTTTTATTTAACTTGCTTTTGATTAATTGGATTCAATGTCAATTGAGTCGACATTGATTTGGATCAGTTCTCATTTTATCTCAACTGAATGTTGATTTTGTCATGAGTAGGGGTGTAAACGAGCCGCTCTTGAGCGAGCCCAGGCTTAGCTTGTGTCCGGTTCATTTAACAATATGGTTGTTCGTGTTTAACTCGTTAATATATCGAGCCCAAGAATTTGTTCATGTTAGGCTCTTTTGCTTAGCGAGCCGAACACAAGCTGTTCCTGGACGAGTCATTTTGACATCCCTAGTCACGCAACCGTAGGATGTTAAGGGTGGAGACTAGATTTAAATCATATTATTTATATTAAAATATTTATTTAAATAGAATTTAATATATTTTTTTAATTAATAATTTTGATTGATTATGAATCTTTGTAGACTTGTCGTCAATTAAATTATTTAAAAATAAGACTCATCAATTATATATATATCGATTCAAAACGAGACGAGCATGAATGAATAAATCTTTGTTCATGTTTAGCTTTTTAATATATTAAGCGCAAAAAAGGTTAATTTTCGGCTCGTCTGCTTACCGAGGGAATCAAACATGAGCTACTTAATGAGCTGAACACGAGTTGTTCACAACAACACGCCTTTTTGACAGGCCTAGTCAAAATACCCCAAGCTCGCTTCAAGCAAATGCATATTCTATAGTAATTCGCTTGATTATTGTAATAAAATTCAAGAAGATAATAAAGTTATAATTACTTTTTTAACCAAATTTGATATGGTTAGTGCTCTTGGCTCGCGGTAAAAAGTAAAAAAAAGAGTCTTTCGTTATGCCTTAGTCAGACAGAAGGAAATTAATATATGGCGCAACTATATAGGCTTGCAATAAAGTAAATTAAAGTTTTAAGAGAATATTTGGGCTTGTATGATAAATGATCATAGCAACAAGGGCGATTTTTGAGCAAAATGTTTAGTC
>JXCR01006828.1:108401-119523 GCA_002079205.1 Phalaenopsis hybrid cultivar
CACCCCACCCCACCCAAAAAAAAAAAAAGAAAAACAACAATTGTTAGATCCTTAAAAAAAGATGCAGATGAAATAAACAGTGTACGAAATAGATAAGACTTGGTAGACCAGTTGCCAAAGATAGCATCTGTGATGGACTTCCTCGAAGCAGTCATCTTAGCCACGCCCTCAGCGTCTTGAACCCCAAAATAATTAGAGTCAATCTCATTCTCATGTTCTAAAGACCCAACCACAAATTCTGATGGTTCTTCAAAGACTTTCAGTTCATCATTATCAGTCATACTAAAGTCCGTATCTCAATGTAAAGGATGTCGTCGGATGAAGTTATGAAGTGTCATTGTTGTCACTACAATATGCATCTGCTTTTGAAATGGATACAACATATCACGTAAGATGACCCATTTCTTCTTCCAAACCCCAAACGTTCTTTCAATTACCCTGTGTAAAGATGAGTGACGTTTGTTAAACATTTCTTTCCTATCACAGATGGTGTCACTTGCTCGCTCAAAATCAAGAATATAGTATCTAGTATCTGGATATGACTTGAGGTAGCCCATCTGCAAAGAATATCCAGTATCAACCAAATAGTATTTCCCTGTTATGGAAGATGTTGTTAATGACAAATAAAAAGATATAATTACTATGTTTACCAATCAAATCATACCTGAAGGCTGGTGAAGAAAACACTGTGATCTATTCCTAGTTGCATAAGAGAAAATCCGACTGTCATGTGCACTCTTTTCTCAGCCTGTTATCACAAAAATAAAACACATATTGAAGTCACATACTACCATGACATTTTGCGTTGTTGAGCCACTACGACCAATGTACGCCACCTTATCCTGACTGGGTAGTCAGACATCAACGTGAGTGCCATCAATTGCACATATGCAGTTCTGTTTCATGTGCGTTAGAAAATATTTATATTTTGGTGGTAACGTAAAGAAACCAATATTTACCTTAAAAAAAGGCATGTAACGGTGATCATAGGCAATTTGTGTTGGAGTACTAGCAAATGTTGGATCCTCTGGCTTAATGATTTAAACTGCCATGTTAACAAGTGTCAGTATGTCTTTGGAGAAGAATGACTTATTGTTTTTGATCAATGCTGAAATCTCTCCATAGAACCTCTTATTGAATAGTTCTATGACAGAATGTATAATGTTATAGCAAACACCTCCCTTCTCGTCGTTCAGGAAGAATCTTGAAGGCCTTGATTCAAAGATAACTCGTGCAGGAGATCCATAAAAATAGTACGTTCATTCGAAATATGTTGTTGAACCTTACTGGATGTCCATAAAGCATCTCACATACCCATTTATCCATAACAAAGTTGAACGTCACATGGGGTATATGAAGACTGCAGGATCGGTAATACTCCAGATGAATGGTGGGCCCATACCATTCATCTGGACGTCACACGGGGTATACAAAGTCTTCGTATACTGCAGGATGGAGTTAAGTGGGTTTTTTAGAAAAAAAAATTTGTAAATCAAAATTAGAGTATAAATATTACCTCCAATTTCTTAGCCCACCATTCATCTGGGGCATCAATTGTCCGTTTAACGGGATCTCAACTCAAGCTGGTAGATCCACGTTTGAGCTCTTTCCAAAATCTCCACTCATTTAATTGATCCCATTTATTTTTGTATTTGAGCATGTCGTAATTCCTTCCTTTCAATTCCTTAAACCTTTTGGCAATATTTTGCCAACCTTTCTTGTTGAAATACATGGTTGGCCTATTATCGATTTCAATTTATGTAATGCAGAGATTGCAAAAAATTGTCGTAACCTCCTTATCCCATATAGCTGACGGATCACCTTCATTTGTCTTAGTAATGTTGGAACTATATGAAGAATTGAAGAAGCATAAAGAAGATCATATTCGAAGCTAACATGCATAAGAGAATGATTGAATAAGTAATTGCTGAAGCATAAAGATAATTATTTATCATGTCCAACTGAAGTACAAAAAGAGACATGCCATAGTTCCAAACCTATGAATACATGCCAAGAAATCTCTCCATTTACATGCTTAGAGAATGTCAATGGGAAAAGGAAGATCATATGCAAATCTGAATGCAAGATCATATGCATAAAGCTAACAATTCACCATTTACAGGTCAACCAATACATATGAAAAGCAATATCATATGCAACAACTACAGCTCAGTTCCAACCGAAGTACAGGTAAGTAAAAAACTGAAATATTAAGGAAACCAAACTTCTCCCATGTCTACCAAGATGATAAGGTATACATTTTTTATCCATAAGAGAACAAACAGAAATTGTGATAAAAAGAAGATTAAAAATATAATAACAATTCACCATTTATGGGTTAACTAGTGTTGACCTCACTTTTGGTTGAGGTTTAGTTTTCCTCTTTAGTAGCATAGAGTCTAGCCATAGGACTTTCCTGTTGAATATTCCTAGAAAACTAGAAAAGGAACCCTCACCATTATAAATTCTACACTCCTCTTTGCTCAACTTGAAGTTTCACATATTAGTCATAACCTCTAGCACTTAGTAGGTGGGGTCAATATAAGGAAGCTCAAGATGAGTCCCCATAAGATTGATTGACCTTAAGTTTGACTTTGGTTGTTAGCCTGGAGCTTGTTCACTCACTTATACTCACTCTCACCCATAATCACTCACAACCCTAAACCCAAAAATTCTTGACTTTGATCCCTTGATCTTTTGGGAGACTCATGTAGATGGTCCCCAAAACCCACTGGCCCTAGGGCGAGGTTCAACTAAGATCAGTACATAGAGGACCCAAATGGGGATTCCATTAGTCCATATTTCATGTATGGTGGTTGGTACCCCAATTCTACCAAAATATTCAACTTGGTCTTTCGCCCTAAATCCCCCCAAATTACCTGGATACCCTTGGAGCCCGAAATTTGGTCAAAATCTTCAAATTCACCCAAAATATCCAAATTTGTTCAAAACTCATTTCAAACCATTTGAAGATACCCAAATTAGCCAAAACCACCAAAAAATACCAAATTTACCAAAATTACAAAAATACCATTGGCACCCCAAACTTTCCCAAAGCCTCTAAAATCACTCCAAATGTCTCCAAAACTAATTTGAACCTTTCAATTGAGTTAAATTTGCATATTAATATTATCCTTACAATTATAAGAAATGAATCTCTATATGATAATTCTAGGTCTCTTAAATTTTGAGTTAGATTTTCCACCCAATTTGGCCAATTTGACCATTTTGACAAAAATCCCTACATTGTCTTTAAAGGCCCAATTTTTCCAAATTCACCTCAAATGTCCATCAATTTGAGCCTAATTTTCTTCAATTTCAATTATAAAATTAAATACACCTTTCATATGACCAATATAAACTAAATCCAAGCCTAATTGGCACATGCTTTAAGCTCAATTTTGATCTAAGTCAAACCCACAATTTTGGGCCTATGACTTAATCCCACCAAATTGAACCCTATAGCCAACTCAATTTGTCCCAATTTGAATCCTAAACTGTTCATAAAATTCTTGAACATCAAATTTGACCTTCAATTGGCGTTGGTAAAGCCTCAATTGCACTCAATTTTGACCAAAATAAAAAAATCCACAAATTCCCCCCAAATTGGCCATGCCTCCAAATTCCACCAAATTGATTGCCCTAACCCCAAAATTGACACCCAATTTATGTTGAAAACGCTTCATAATGTTCCCATAGACCATTTTCAATAATCAATTTTGACTTAGCCCAAGCCTAGCCCAACCTAGACCCATGTCTAGCCTAACATGCCCAAATTGACCAAAACCCAAAAATCCTTCAAATTGAACCCCCAATTGATCTCAAAATCATTTCAAACCTTCACAAAAAATTTTCATTACAATCATCTACACCATGTTGATCAATCAATTGGGCACAAATTCATGGCTAGCCTAACCCAAACCCAACCTTTGTTCATTTGGACCCAAAATGAAACACCCATGCACCAAAATCGACCTAGCCATCTTAAAGCCACCCAATTGATGACTCCACAACCACTAAACACACTCCATGAACTAGGCTAAACCCCCTTGGACCAACTATGGTGAGCTATGGACTATTGGATCCCTAAATTAAGAGATTCATGCCCATTTTTGGGCATTAACAAAAAATTTCCCCCATCATCACTTGCCATTGAGGGTTAAACATAATTAACCCTCCCACTGGCTTACCTGACCTCCTAGCCACCTCCCCTAGCTCTGCCGGCATAGTCATCGGAGCACCTCATAATCGAGGGCCACCATCCCTAAATCAAACCCAATCTCAACCCTAGGGGACAACTTACCCTAAATAAACTTAGAGCTTCTTAGCCCACCACCTCAGTAGACTTTTGCACCCAAGGCCAGACCTTGAGCTCCCCTCTCCGGCCATGGCTATAAAACCTCACCTCTACGACCAACAGAAGGGTGCTAAAATTTTATGAAGGAAACCTTGTAAGATTGCTCCCACAGCCTCTCTAGGACCTCCTCAGTGCAAACCAAACACCCCCTAGCCCTAATTTCCATCATCAGAGCTCAATTTTTTACTTTAAATTCTTGCTCGAGATAGGACATTCTCCACCACACCTCCATAGTGCACCAAATCTCAATTAACTTGGCTCGCACCTTCACACAGTGAAAGAAGATAAAGCCCCATTAAAGCCCCCTCACAGAGAGCCTCTACCCTAGACATTGATCAACACCTAAATTTGGCCTTGATGATCGAATTTGGGTCTAGACATTACACCACAGCAAGAGGCTCAATCCCTAGCCTCCTTGGACCTCCATGAACGTGCCGAGCACCTCTGATTGAAGCTTCCATTCTTAGAGCAAATGTTTAAACCTCCTCACTGTCCCGAGCTTGTTTTGATTCTACACTTGCATAAATCCAATTTAATGGCATGTTTATCATATGAATATGTTCGTCTCACTTAGACGAGTCTATAGGATCAAACCCGAGGTCATTTGGTTGAGAAATGAGTGAGATCTTAAGGTTTTAATGTTAACGGTCACAGGTTTTGGCTATTGGGGACGATAACGGGGAGCCGTTCAATCAAGCATCTATCAGATGGATGGACGAGATTGAGCAAGACAATGCCTTCATACATGAACTGCGGGCCGAGTCAGCACTGAGGTGGATGGAGGCACTGAACCAGAAAATGCCGCGTTGAGCTTCAGAGCCACCATAGGTTGACGCAGCGCCGCGTGTTTGAAAAGAAAATTAGGGATTTTTCTATTTATTTTAATGCCCATAACTTTGAAAAATCATATCTTTGCATAGAAAAATCACAAAAGCAAAATAAAAATATTGTAGTGCTCAATGAACAGAGGAGAACAATGTGGAAATGGTTTGAAGTTTATTTGATGTATATTTTATTTTTAATTAATTAAATAATATTTTGAGTATTTTGATTTTCCATGCATTCAAGTATTTCACCATGGCTTGATATTTTGGCATGTTGTTGCCTCTGTCATGGGGGATATTCCCTGATTTTCTAAAGTTAGAGAAGACCTCTAGAAATAGATCCATATCTTTCAAGTTTATGCATCTGATTTGGAAAATTAATTATAATAATTAGCATGTTGCTTAGAAAAATCCAAGAAAATTTTGGTAGGTTTACTTTGAAAGAAAACCCTAGGAAAAATTTGTCATGGGCTAAGTCATTGAGAACACACATAATTTTCATAAAACCCTAAAATACAAAAGAAATTAATTTGGGAAAAATAAATATCTAAATGACTTGATTTTAATTCTCCACTGTAATTTAAAGTTCAGAGGACTCCCCATAAAAATTTCAAAATATTTGGAGTTCATTTGATAACCTAATTTGATTTTCTAAGTTGAATGACATTTGTGACATTTAAAATAATCATAATAATTAAAATACAACTCAAAAATTTATGAAATTGGTTTTGGGAGTTCTCTTTGATTTAAGGAATTTTATAAAAATAAAATTTTAATTAAAATAAAATTTTAATTAAAATAAAATTTTTTATTTTTAAGCATATTTTGAATATTTAAATAATGAAAAATTAATAAAATCACAAAATTAATAAAATTCATGAGAATGTTCTAAATTGTCTACTAAGCACTTAGAACTAACTTGATTATTTTTTATAATTTTCTAAGTGAAAATATTGAATTTTAAAGCATAAAACATTGTTTTTAAAGGTTAAAAAAGGATTTTCCTTAATTTCTCACTAAAATAATTCTAATAATTCAAAGAAAAATTATAAAAATCAGAAATTTGTTTCTCTAAGTTCTTTGACATTAGAGAGATTTAATAAAAATGTAAAACTTAATTTTCCACATTTAAAATATTTTATATTTAATTAATACTCCAGAGCTTAAATTAATTCTGATAATTCAAATAAAATTCCAAAAATCATAAAATTAGGTCAAAGTGGTTCTCTAGTCTAAGCGTACCTACAATAAAACTTTCAAGTGATTAGGCTTTGCCTTGGTCAAGGTATTGAATTTTCTTTGAGAAATTCTATTTTTGCATGTAAATAATTATATAAATTAAATTAATTTTTGAAAAATCACATTTTCTCCTCTGATGTCTTAATTGACTTATGAGTGAGGTATAATAAAAATTCCAAAGTCATTTTAATTAAATTTGATGAATTATGAAGTGATAAAGCCTTAGGGGCAAAGATATAATTTTAGAAATTTGGTCTTAATTAACATTTAGGCTTAATTCAAGGAAGGAAAATGAGAAATATTTGATCTTAATTAACATGTTCAGATGATTGAAATATATGGAATCAATTGGTAGAAACCATTTTAATTTTCTTAATCAAAGGATAAATTTGCAATTTCTTAAGTCATTAAAATTTGTGATATCTATTAAATAAAATGATCCTAGACTTAGGGGTACGATTTTGGATGTTAATAAATCACTAATTTAATACCCCTATTTGGTGTTCAAATAACATTCAAACGTTTTGATGATAAATTACTATCACTTAAAATTCAATTTCCTATTAATGTATCCCCTGGGATCTTAAGGGCTTAGTAGTGACCTAGACTAAATTAAATTTGGTTAAATAAGGATTAGAAAAGTGAATGTAACTAGAAATTGAAAACCATTAAAAAACTACAAGCCCATGTTAATGCTAAAATTGGCTAAGCGTCATAATAATATTAACTTGCCCCTTTTAAGGGTCTTCACCCACATAATTATCAAATTAAATGACAAATGATAATTACTCTGCCCTTGGGGATAATTAAAACATTGATGATCACTGAACACTAGAGGTATTTACAGGAAGAATTATTAAGCAACATAATAAGTTTAAATGAGCTCGAGACTTTTCACAAGGCAGTGAGAGGAAAACATGAACATGCTTCTTCCTCCCAACCTTTTGGATACCTCAGAGATCTACTAAACTTAGTATGTTTTGCTTAATGAAACCATCCTCAAATGAATTAATAAGGGCTCACCAAGATATGATTTAGGATTTGGTAGAACGCCGAAACTTTATTTCCCCGCTTTAAATAAAATGCTTTCACATGCGTTTTGAGTTTTAGTTGAAGATGAAGGGAAGACCATCTAGGTAAGCTTTTGTTGTAATTTATTTTACCTGCATTTCTAGTCTCCTATACTTTACTTTTAAGTACGTTACTGTACTTACTCACCTGCATGTGTGAATAAAAACACAAACTTGCATGCTAAACAACGATGTTTCCTTGCATGAAAACCAAAACTGCTAGGATAGTCGAAAAGTAAAACTGAAATCAACCAAGGTAAAATTCATCGCCACAACATTCTAAATATAAGACAACTCAAAAGTTAATCACAAATATCACAAAACAACAATTGTAACTAAATTAAGACGTCTCTATCGGATGATCGGGAATCCCTCAGAGGAGGTAACCTACGGTTTCTAATGAGGCTGCACATGGTCTAAATGAAAGTGCAGAACTCAATAAATTGAGTTTAGTAAATTCATTTGGACTAAGTAAATCTAATAGAAAATAGTGGTACTGGAATGAGGGAATCACAGGATCCTAACCAGTGTTGCTCTAATCAACTTTAATATGCCCCATAACATTTAAAGAACTTTAACCGTAGGGCCATCTGATTTCACATCATGACCTGACACATTAGAAAACTTAAACTCGTCATGGCGAGGAGCTTGGAGTTAGCACGGTGGGCAACACGACAATCTTCAACAACAAAACATGTCTTCCCCATCTAAACCAATTTATTTCCTTAGAATTAAACAACAAATCCATAGGACTTCGAGGTAGTTAGCTAATGCAACGTAAATTCTCACCTTATCATTAGGTCTTTGGATAGGTCTACTGTACAATATAAACCTAACTCGTCTTAAGATTCTGAGGTTGACGTTCGCCACGACCCAAATACTCACATCTTCCAAGCTATTTTTGTGATCGTTTCACACAAATATAAGCCCTAAATAAATAAAATTTGCAGGATGAAACATTTAAATATTTCTCCTCAAAACTGAAGCCAAACAATAGTATATACTGGGAAGTCATCGAAGTTCTTCTTCATTTTTATGACATCTCCTAGTTCTTCCTCCTTTAAATTCTATAATAAATGTTCTAAATTTGAGCCAATCCCTTTTCACACCTCTCTGTCCGATATCGTTGAAAAGTCCTATCCTTTGACCTCCTTGAAGAAAACATTTCCTAATTTTTATCGAGAGTTTTCTTTGGTGGCTTAAATTATCTAAGGTGTAATTAACTATAGGGGCTTGCCCTTATAGGAAGCTTGTCCTAACCCAGCTTAATATAAACCCTATTTAATTCTTTGTATTAAATAGGAGAACTTGTCGGCAAATAAATGGTTTCACAGACCAAACAGATGTCATATATTTCTTAGTTTATTTGAATGAGCCTCATCCTCAAGTCTTGTGTTATCCTTCAGGATGGATATAGGGTTTGAGGTACAACGCTCTTTCTTTTAAACTATGAAGAATATGAGGTCGGTTTGATTTCATATTTTTCTAAACTGTATATACATATGTGACCAAAGGAAAATATGTTGAGATTTTCATACTATTTTATACTATTTTTGATGATATTGCACTTTAAAGAAATGTATTTTTGATGTTTTATTGCAGGAATGATAAATTAGGGTCATTAGAGCAAAAAGATGCAAAAAGGAGTGAATTTGGAGCGAAAATAACCAAAATGTGAAGATTTGAACAAGGGTGCCGACGGCGAGCCCAACGGTGCCGACGACGAGATTTTCCCGAGACTCCAGCAATAATTCATTTAGAACCTCCGCCAACGGCTCCCTCGAGTCCGCCGACAGAGAGCTCGGTGGTTATGTCCAATTAGGCATTGGATGAGGACAAATTTTGAAGGGGTGCTTAGGAAACTCTTGGGAAAGCTCATCCAAAACTTTAAAAGAAGATTTTGATCGAAAATTAAAGAGGTCTTGGAGGTTAGAGAAGTTCCATTAGTGTATAGAGAATTTACTAGAGTGTCAAAATTGTGAGGAATTGTTCGAGATATTGTAAGAGTGGAGGGAAAGTGAGAGATTTCTTCCTCCTTGCCACATCGAAGAGGAATTCTGTGTGCTGTAAAGAAAGGAAGAGATTTAGAAGAACTTAGAGGAGTTTGCTTGGGGAGAAATTAGAGATAAGTTTATTTATTATTGTAGTTTGTATGACTTTAATTTTATANATTTATCTTTTAAAAGTATTTTTAAACTGTCAAATCTCTTTTAATATCAACACAAGTATATGTATTGCTCAAGTAATAAAGGACTCTAATAAAGTTCTAGATATCGATCTCATAGGGAAGTTGGAAAATCCTAAATTAAATTATGAAAATGATTTTATAACAAAAAAAAAGTAAAAGTAAACTGCGAAGTTTGAAAATTAATTACTCAAGTGAATGCTAATTAAAATGCAAAAGTAAGTCTTTAGAAGTTAAACTAAACTAAATACTAAACTTTCTAAAGTAAAATTACAAAAATTAAACAAAGTTCTGTTGTGACGGAAAGTTCAAATTTAGGAAAGCATCATTCCCCTTTACAATGAGTATATGGATTGTGAAGAAATTGAAATCATTTGAAAATATTTAAAAAAACTGTTTTGAGCCAAATAGGAGCAATTTTATTATTTACCCTCTTCCGAGTGCTATAAAGAACATTGACTAATCAGCGTTTTGTCCCTAATTCCGTGGTTAGGCTGGGAGTGTAGCTGCCACTCCAGAGCTCCCACTACTCCCCATCCTGAGTGCTAACAATATTGCATTAGTTTCCAATCAACTAGACCAAATTGGGGATTTTAATCTGTCACCTTAAAATCTCCAATTCTGCATCTAACAAAGTATATTTTCTTATTTATTTGAACCTGACCAAAAAAAATATGTTGAGATTTTCATACATATTTTATACTGTTTTTAATGATATTGCACTTTAAAGAAAGGTATTTTTGATATTTTGTTACAGGAATGATGAATTAGGGTCAATGAAGCAAAAAGATGCAAAAATGAGCGAATTTTGAGCAAAAAGGACCAAAATGTGGAGATTTGAACTACGACTGCGGACGGCGCCATCGACGCCGCCGACGGCGAGTTTTTTCCGAGGCTACAAGACAAAATTCTCCAGAAGTCCGCCGACAGCACCCTTGAGGCCGCCGACGGTGAGTTCGGCGGTTATGCCTGCTCAAGCTTTGGATAAGGCCAAATTTTGAAGGGATGCTTAGGCAACTCTTGGGAAAGCTCAACCACAACTTTAAAAGACTATTTTGGCCGAAAATTGATAGAGAAGAAAGGGGGGTTAGAAGAGAGTCTAGAGTTCCTGGAGGTTAGAAAGGTTCCGTTAGTATTTGTTAGAGTGTAAAAAGTGTGAAGAATTCTTCGAGAGATTGTAAGAGTGGAGGGAAAGTGGGAGATTTCTTCATCTTTGCTACTTTGAAGAGGAATTTTGTATGTTGTAAAGAAAGGAAGAGATTCAGAAGAACTTCGAGGAGTGTTCTTGGGGAGAAATTAGAGATAAGTTATNAAGATTTGAACTAGGGCGCCGACAGCAAGCCCAACAGTGCCAACAGAGGACTTTTCCCGAGATTCCAGATTTAATTCACTTAGAATGCCCGCCGACGGTGCCCCTGAGGCCGCCGACGGCGAGCTCGGCGGTTAT
>JXCR01006828.1:119543-142051 GCA_002079205.1 Phalaenopsis hybrid cultivar
CCGACGGCGAGCTCGGCGGTTATGTCCAACAATGCATTGGATGAGGGCGAATTTTGGAGGGGTGCTTAGGCAAATCTTGGGAAAACTCATCCACAACTTTAAAAGAAGATTTTGGCCAAAAATAGAATAGGTCCTGGATGTTAGAAAGGTCCTGGAGTTTAGAGAGGTTCCATTAGTGCATAAAGAATTTACTAGAGTGTCTAAATTGTGAGGAATTTATCGAGAGATTGTAAGAGTGAAGGGAAAGTGAGAGATTTTTTCCTCCTTGCTGCTTCGAAGAGGAATTCTGTGTGTTGTAAAGAAAGGAAGAGAATTAGAGGAACATCGAGGAGTTTGCTTCGGGAGAAATTAGAGATAAGTTTATTTACCTGTTGTAGTTTATATGACTTTGCTTTTATATATGAATTCCGAGTTTTGTTGTGTTTTCCCCATGAGGTATGANGTTGCGTTTTCCCCATGAAATCTGAGTAGTTTTCTCAGTCTTTCTCATTGTCTCGAGATTTGTGAAATGGTGATTTGAATTGGTGAAGCCAAGAAAATGTTTAAGAAATATGATTATCTTTTCACTTCGGTCTTAATTTACTTTCAATCTGGCCAATTGACTTGTTAAAATATGTTGAGTTTTACAACTAAACTGAAGATTACATCCAAGATTCAGGGAGGTCCAAAACCTTGGAAGTTGGGTGCAAATAAATTGGGAAATAACATTATCGGGCGTAGAATTGGAGATTTTAGAGTGACAGACTAAAATCCTGAATTCGGTCATATCGTTTAGGTGCTGAAGTGTAGATGTTAGCCCTCAGACGAGGGGAACGTGGGAGCTCCAAAGTGAGAGCCGGTATCCTCNGAGGTCAAAGCCCTTTAAAGTTGGGTGCAAATAAATAGGGAAATATTACTATCAGGCGTAGAATTGAAGATTTTAGAGTGACATACTAAAATCACTAATTCAGTCCTATCGTTTGGATGCTGATGTGTAGTTGTTAGCCCTCAGGTGAGGGGAACATGGGAGCTCCGAAGTGAGAGCCGGTATCCTCCTAGCCTAGCCGCAGANTATTACATCTAAGATTCAGAGAGGTCAAATCCCTTGGAAGTTGCGTGCAAATAAATAAAGAAATATTATTATCGGGCGTAGAATTGGAGATTTTAGAGTGATAGACTAAAATCCTCAATTCGGTTCTATTATTTGGGTGCTGATGTGTAGATGTTAGCCTCAGGTGAGGGGAACGTGGGAGCTCCGAAGTGAGAGCCGGTATNCATTTACTTTCAATATGGACAATTGAATTGTTAAAATATGTTGAGTTTTACAACAAAAGTGAAGATTACATCCAATATTCAGCGAGGTCAAAGACCTTGGAAGTTGGGTGTAAATAAATAGAAAAATATTACTATCGGGCATAGAATTGGAGATTTTAGAGTGACAGACTAAAATCCCCAATTCAGTCCTATCGTTTGATGTGTAGATGTTAGCCCTCAGGTGAGGGGAACGTGGGAGCTCCGAAGTGAGAGTCGGTACTCAGCCTAGCCGCAGAATCAGTAACTAAGCATAGAATTAGTCAATGTTCTTTATGCCTGGACCACTAGCCGCAAAATCAGTAACCAAGCATAGGATTAGTCAATGTTCTTTATGCCTGGACCAAAGATTAGCCGCAGATTCAGTAAACAAGCGTAGGATTAGTCAATGTTCTTTATGCCAGGACCAAAGGGACCACAGATTCAATAAACAAGAATAGGATTAGTCAATGTTCTTTATGTCTGGACCAAAGGGTATCGCAGATTCAATAAACAAGCATAGGATTAGTCAATGTTCTTTATGCTTGGACCAAAGGGTAAATACGAATTTAGCAAACAAGCATAAGATTAGTCAATGTTCTTTATGTCTGGACCAAAGGGTAAAGAATTCGGATTTAGTAAACAAGCATATGATTACTCAATGTTCTTTATGCCTGGACCAAAGGGTAAAGAACTCAGGTGAGGGGAACGTGGGAGCTCCAAAGTGAGAGCTGGTATCCTCCCAGCCTAGCCGCAAATTCAGTAAACAAGCATAGGATTAGTCAATGTTCTTTATGCCTTGACCAAAGAGTAAAGAATAGGTATGCTCATCGGTAACCAAGCATAGGATTAGTCAATGTTCTTTATGTCTGTACCAAAGGGTAAAGAATAGGTACTAACCAAGCATAGGATTAGTCAATGTTCTTCATGCCTGGACCAACGGATAAAGAATAGGTATGCTCCTATTTGGCACAATATAATTGAACTAATTCATTTTATCCATTCACTACAATNCGGTCAAGTTTTTGGCGCCGTTGTCGGGGAGAATTTTAGGAGTAACGGACATATTAGAATTATTAAAAAGTTTTTACTTAAATTGCAATGTATCTATATATTTATATTTATATTTATATTTTTAATTATATTACTAAGTAGAAGTATTACTTTTTATTAAAACTCAGTTCGTAGTATTCTATTTCTTCCTGTGGGATCGATATCTAGGACTCCAATAGAGCCCTATATTACTTGACCGATACGTATACTTGCGTTGACAATCGACTTTAACATTATTGAATATTATATCTATACATATTTATTAAATCAAACATATGTAAAGTAGCAGTCAAGTTTTTGGCATCGTTGCTTGAATTTAAATCTTCTAGTAGCGTCATCAAACTCTTGTAATTGTTAATTTATAAAAAGGTCGGTCAAGTTTTTGGCGCCATTGCCGGGGAGAATTTTAGGAGTAACGAACATATTAGAATTAATAAAAAGTTTTTACTTAAATTGCAACGTATCTATATATTTATATTTTTATATTTATATTATATTTTAATTATATTACCGAGTACTGATTTTAAATTGTATGCGCAAATTTGGACCTGAAAATCTTATACCATACGATTCAGAATTAGAACGAACTGTTTGAAAAATTAGAAAATTGAAAAGAAAACCTAAAGATTGTGATACAATGGAAAACATTATGAATGAACAACAACCTAGACCCTTAAGAGATTATGCAAATCCTACAGCAGATGAAATTCACTTATCTATCCAATCTAGACCCTTAAGAGATTATGCAAATCCTACAGCAGATGAAATTCACTTATCTATCCAAAATAGATGTAGCTGCTAATTCATTTGAGCTTAAACCTGCTATTATTCAAATGGTACAGAACAATCAATTTGGAGGTACACCAAATGAAGATCCTAACTAATTCATTTGAGCTTAAACCTACTATTATCCAAATGGTACAAAATAATCAATTCAAAGGTACACCAAATGAAGATCCTAATTTAAATCTTAAACCTGCTATTATCCAAATGGTACAAAACAATCAATTCGGAGGTACACCAAATGAATGCTTAAACCTGCTATTATCCAAATGGTACAAAATAATCAATTCAGAGGTACACCAAATGAAGATTACAGCAGATGAGATTCACTTATCTATCCAAAATCCTGATGTAGCTGCTAATTCATTTGAGCTTGAACTTTTATTAATTCACTTATCAATCCAAAATCCTGATGTAGCTGCTAATTCATTTGAGCTTAAACCTGCTATTATCCAAATGGGTACAAACTAATCAATTTGGGGTACACCAAATGAAGATCCTAACTTACACCTCGCTAGTTTCTTAGAACTATGTGCCACTTTTAAATATGATAGAGTCTCAAACGATGTTATTAAACTTAGACTTTTTCCTTTTTCACTGAGGAATAAGGCTAAGATGTGGTTAAACTTATTAGCACCTGGATCTATTAGAAGGAGAACTGTCACAAAAATTTCTATCCAAATATTTCCCTCTATCCAAAACTACTAAACTAAGAAATGACATAACATCATTTTGCCATATTGATGGAGAGTCAATATATGAAGCTTGGGAGAGATTTAAAGATCTTCTTAGGAAACGCCCTCATCATTCGTTACCAGACTGGTTAATAATTCAAACCTTTTATAATGGATTAGTGGGAACCCTCATCATTCGTTACCAGACTGGTTAATAATTCAAACCTTTTATAATGGATTAGTGGGATATGTTCTCATCATTCATTACTAGATTGGTTGATAATTCAAACTTTTTATAATGGATTAGTGGGATCTCCCATCATTCGTTACCATACTGGTTAATAATTCAAACCTTTTATAATGGATTAGTGGGATCTCTTTGATGATAGATGCTGCGGCTGATGGTTCTTTAATATCAAAACCTTTTGATGAGGCTTATTCATTAATAGAAGAGAAAATATAGATGTTGCGGCTGGTGGTTCTTTAATGTCAAAACCTTTTGATGAGGCTTATTCATTTGTTACCAGATTGGTTGATAATTCAAACTTTTTATAATGGATTAGTGGGATCTCTTAGATTGATTGTCACCAGATTGGTTGATAATTCAAACTTTTTATAATGGATTAGTGGGATCTCTTAGATCGATTATGATGTTGCGGCTGGTGGTTCTTTAATGTCAAAACTTTTTGCGAGGCTTATTCATTAATAGAAATTGCGGCTGGTGGTTCTTTAATGTCAAAACCTTTTGATGAGACTTATTCATTAATAGAAGAGAACTGATGGTTCTTTAATGTCAAAACCTTTTGATGAGGCTTATTAGTTAATAGAAGAGATGGTGGCTGGTGGTACTTTAATGTCAAAACCTTTTGATGAGGCTTATTCATTATAGAAGAAATGGCTACCAACAATTTTCAATGGCCCTCTGAGCGGGTAAATCCTAAAAGAGTAGCTAGCANCACTCAAACTATTATAACCCAGGTTGGAAGAATCATCTAAATCTTAATTGGAATGACAATTCTTCGACAAATCAACAATGGGAAAAAAACTCAGTGAACCCATTAGGAAATTCATCCAACCAAGGAAATGTTAACTATAGACCTTCTTATCCTCAAGGATTTAACAGTAATACTCAAATTAAGGAGAAGAAGTTATCTATGGAAGAGCTGATATTAAACATGGGTCAACAATTACAGAATCAAGGAAATCAATTACAGAATCAAGGAACTGATATTAAGAATATTGAGAACCAATTAGGGCATATCGCTACTGTACTTAGTAACCGAACAATAGGAACTTTTCCNTGCTCCAAAGTGAGAGCCGGTATTCTCCCAGCCTAGCACAGATTCAGTAAACAAGTGTAGGATTAGTCAATGTTCTTTATGCCTGGACCAAAGGGTAAGGAATAGGTATGCTCCTATTTGGCACAATATAAATTGAACTAATTCATTTTATCCATTCACCATAATTTCTTGACAAGGAGAAGACATAACATAATTTGAACTAATTTACTTTATCCATTCACTATAATTTCTTGACAAGGAGAAGGATGCTTTCTTATATATTGAATATCACGTCGAACCTTCATTAGTATAATTAATTATTTAATAATTATTAAAATTACATATTTATTTCAATTAAACCCTCATTAGCATAATTAGTTATTTATGAGTTATTAAGAAAATTACATATTTATTTCAATTGTCTATTATTAACCCTAACTTTCTATCATTAGTTATTTATTAGTTATTCAAATTATTTACTTATTTCAATTGCCTATAAAACTTCATTAATATATTTAGTTATTAAATAATTATTATAATTACATATTTATTTCAATTGTCTATTAGTGACAGATAAGCAAATTGAATTCCATTATTGTGATTAAAGTATTGCTTTTCTAAAGTCTTAGTTCGTAGTTCTAATATTACTCCCTGTGAGATCGATATCTAGGACTCCATTAGAGCCTTATATTACCTGAGCGATACGTATACTTGTGTTGATAAGTGTGACTTTATAATTATTGAATATTTTATACATACATCTTTATCGAATCTATATTGTTATTAAGTTTTGGTACAATTGCTGAGGAATTAAATATTTTAGCAGCAGTATTAATTACTTATATTTTTAAGCATATATAAAGTCACTGTCAATATGTAAATTAAATGTCCTTCTAAAGCGGGCAACGGGATTTCGATTCCGGCGGCCGACAGCTTCCAACGGGCAACTCAACTTTTTAGTGCCGACAGCTTCTAGCAAATCTGTTGGGGATAAGCTCTTCTTTCCTTTTAAATCAGGAAGTATTATCTTCATATATTGGTAATGTGTTCATGTCACTCATGAGCCAGATTACCCTTCTTCAGTTGGCATACTTTAATCATATCTGTCTTGGGAAATTACTGTCAACTCTTTGGACTTTAGGACCGTCGGTTCGATCATTTTTGAACAGAGAGGTTCAGGAGGCCATTAAGGACCTTTTAATCTTCATGTGGGTTCGAACCTCCAATAGGTGTGTTGGTAGACTAATTCCACCTAGGCATTGTGCATCGATAGTTTGGTCCCACACTGGGTCCTAAACACTTCATATCTCCTTTTCGAGTCTGATTTGCTATTTCACAAATTAAATCGGATTGTGTCGTGCTATGCGCACTTTAAAATTTTCTTATGAAAATCAAACTTTTTTTCTACATTTAAACTACTTTTACTAAAATTTTAAAATCCCCACAAACTAAATAATGACTTACTTTGTCTACAGATCGACCTCTGTTAATTTTTAGTGCTCGCACTAGGATTACGAGGTATTGGCCAAATAGCTAACCCTAGAGCTTTGTGTTTTGAAGCTGCTGCAATGGCGTGCCTAATGCTGACTTTTTTCTTGAAACCTGTCGACGAGCCGCAACGCCCGTAATGTCATTCCTGCCATCAAATTTGAGCCAAATTTGAAGATCTCGAGGTCGTCCTTGGGAAAGCTCCATTCGTCATGATGAAAGTCGTCGCTCAAGAAGTTCAGAAGTCGTCTGTTGAATTTAACCTGAACTACCTTCAAGAATTTCCTTCTTATAAGAAGGTCAAGACTACTACTACCAAGACACATATCAAGCCTATTATTCCCGTTGCTGCTAGGGGAAAAGAAGTTATGATCATTGAAGATCTGATTGAAAGATTGGCTATCTCGCGTGTTTGAAATCAAATAAAGTTCGAAGATTGCCCAGTTAACCTGAACCCAAAGGAGAAACCGCAATAGAAAGGTTTGAAGGGCTGCTAAAGCCCAGACTCCTAAAGAGGTACTTGTTGACGAAGATCCTCACTAGAATAAGTTAGCATTGTCAGAAACCTATCCACTTCTGCAAGGGAGTAGGTTTCGTCCCTTAATGGACACCAATGGGTACGAAAGTGTCTAAAAGATCGTTGCTACTTTACCGTTATTTCATGAACATGGTATGGAGAGAAAGAAGTCTACTCCTATCTCACGAGTCGGTTCAATTTTCAAGAGGCTAGCTGCCAAAGAAGGTTGTTCAGTTAGTGAACTACTTAAACGAGTGGGACATGCGGTATCCCCTCGCATGAAGAAAGAAATCCTAAAAAGAAGTCGAATCTGCCAGATGATCCGAGAAATCAACTAAAGCTTTACCTGCTCACATTTCTCTTTGGTTCCATTTGGGGAGTAGAGTTGATGCTGCCATTGTTACTACTGATTCCACCATTGTTAGACCCATAGGCCGTCGACCTGTTAAGTCACGTGTGGGTTGAAGAATTCTACCAATCACCCACTATAAAGATATTCCTAAAGTCCCAAAGGATAAGACTAAGAGATTGCCCAATACTGTATCCGGTATGTAACATGGGGAGCATACCTTTCCTCGACATGACGATCTATCTGCCGAGACACTTTGTCTTAAGACAACACCATCAAAGAAAAAGGTATAGATACCCAAGGTCGCTGTACCAATACAGTCCAGTAAGCTCGCAGGGCAAGTTCATAGAATGAAGTCAGGTTGTGAAATATCTGATATTGTCGCAGCGATTGCCAGCGAGATGAAGGAACAAGTGGGGGAGGTCCAGCAGGGTCCTCCAGATCTTAAGACAATCCAAGAATCAATAATCCAAGAAAAGGTCGATAAGCTCAGGGTCGAGATTTTCGAGTTGGCTCGGGAACATGGAGTCTCCATGGACGATGATGAAGATTTTGACTTTAACGATTACCTCGAGGAAGATTTCATGGATGCCCATGTCATTGAAACTAGAGCCACTACATCTACACGTGATGCTCAACCTCTCATAAAGAGAACGCCATAGATGAGCTGCGTAGGGCTGTCTTTCTAAGGGATGAGCAAGTCAGCCAATTAAAGAAAATGATAGAAGATATGGCCACAGCCATGACCGCCATGGCCACAATTCAAGGACAATCTCAAGTACCATAGTTAGCCTCTCCAGAGGTCAACCGACCAGAGATTAAACATATCACAGATGAAAGAAGAGAAGTTGCCTAAGCAAACAGATATGAGCAGCAAAAGAAGGATTCTCCATCAAGCGCCACATCGAAAAAGGAATTTAAACAAATGGTCGAACAATTTTGGAAGGCCTTAACCCAATCTAAGGGCGGTGCATTGGTTTTAAAGGGTAGAACTTAACTGGAAGAATTTGATGTCATACCCTTCCCCAAGGGTTTTGTGTCCCCAAACTTTAAGATATTTCATGAGACTGGAAATCTCAAACAACACATAGCAGATTTTTGAGCCAGTTGTGGCAACACAAGAGGTAATGAAGCTTTACTCTTCCAACAGTTTGACAGAAGCCTGTCAGATATTGCTTTCAATTGGTATGCCAACTTGCCCAACGGGTTAGTTAAGACATTCGCTGAATTGGAATAATTATTGGTGAAAAGATTTGCTGGAGCGCAACATCATGTGTCTATTGGAGTTCTCATGATGGAAAAGTAAAAACTTAAGGACACTTTAGTGGATTACATCTTGAGGTGGAGAAACCTTAGCATGAAATGTGAACCTCAGCTACAGGAACACCACACAATTGAGATTTTGCTCAATAGCATCCATGGGCTAGTAGCTTTTATGCTTAAGAGACTCATCATTAAATCCTTTAAGAAGCTACTCAGTAAAGCCATCAGTCTTCAAGAAGAAATTAAACATATGGATTCTCATGAGAAATACAAAGCAACTAGAATATTTGAAAAGAAGTCCAGAATAGTGGCAACCCTCGTTAAAAGAAAACAAACACAACAGTACGGCCAGTTTAGCCAACAACCGCCTCAGGGAGGATCACATCAGGCAGAGAATAGGAGAATATATTTGGTAGAATGATAGAAAGTGGTGTATTCCCTTAAAGATGAAGCAGTACCCAAGAGTTCAGAAGCCTGAGTTCAGACTACTAGATCCAAAGAAACCTGAAGAGGTCGACAAGAAGGATCAACCAAATTATTGTCCATATCACTGGTGGCTTGGACACACTATAGAAGAATGTTTAATCTTCAAGGATTGGCTCGAGAAAAAAACTTAAAGAAGAGAATATAATGATCCTGAAAGAATATTTAAAATAACATAAAAAAGGTTCCATAAACATGATTTCGGCTGAGCCAGTCTCCCCGATTGACCTGTATACCAGAAAAGATAGATGGAGTATGAGTTGGAACAAGCTCAAGAAAATATTGAACTAAATCCAAAATGCATCAAGGCAAGCCTCCATTCATGGTCTTCAGCCAGCCAAGCCTGAGATGAACATTTCACCAGGAGATCCGTCATCATCAAAGACAAAGAAGAAGAAGAAGAACACCACTACAGAGATTGATAGCATGAGGAGTAGGATAGGGGCTGCCTCTACTACATTATTTGTTTCAGATTTGGGGAAAAAAGTCCTTGAACCCCTAACTTTGTATGATTATATTCCCTCTGGGGTCTTATGAATATAAAGATTGTGATTTTGGCTACATTGTAACTGTTTTTGATGATAACGTAACTGATTTTAACTAATCTAGCTTTGATCTCGATTCCCAAAATGATCCTCAAATCGTAATTGATTTTGGTATAATCGTAACTGATTTTAACCAATCTAGCTTCAATCTAGATTAGTTATCTCGTATTCGGGGAAGAACATCCTCGAACCCTTGACCCTGTACGATTATCTTCTTACCCCTTCAGGGTCTTACGAATATAATGATTGTGATTTCAGCTACATTTTAACTATTTATAGTGATAACATAATTGGTTATGACCAAGCTAACTCTGATATTGATCCCCAAAATGATCCTCAAATCGTACTTGAGTTAGATGAACTCATTAAAAAGACTGAAGAAGACATCGATAATACCACTTATGACAGCACCGGAACTGAGGAACCAATTCTCGAGCGCCACGGTGCACCGCTCGCCATCAACTTAGATCTCTCCCACAAAGAAGAAAGACTGGAAGATTCTACAATGGTATCTCAAGAAGAAGAAATCACAAAAGTGAACTTAAGGAGTGGGAAAGTATTACCCCTGAGAATATCTCGAATAGATAAAGGAAAATAGATAATAACTCGAGAAGAGCTACCTCCACCTCCGCCAGTGGAAGAACCACATAACCAAGAGAAAATTGGATGATCATGCAAAGTGGATTACAATGTGCTAGCTCATTTTTGGAAGTTGTCGGCCAGATTAAGCATATACGATGCTCTAATCCTGTCAAAGGAATTGAGAGAGTCTCTGGTTATAGCTTTGCTCGACCTAGAGATTTTTTAGCCTAGTTGGCCAGCACATCCTTTGATGAAGTTTGCTCATTGAAAGAATAGCCTGAGGTAACCTTTACAGATGAAGATTTACTGGTCAGTACTGCTGAACATAACCTCCACTCTACATCTCTGTTAACATCGACAGATTTGTGTTGTCAAGAGTTTTAGTAGATCCTGAAGCATCCCTCAACTTGATGAGTCTACGGACATTGGCCTATTTGGACATTGAAGCTCAGGAACTTACAACCTATATAATGATGCTAAGAAGATTTAACCAAAAGGGAGAGAGAGCCATTGGATCAATTACATTGCTTATGAAGGTTAGAGAACTCGTAACAACTGCTAAATTTCATATTATCGATGTCGAGACCTCTTTCAACGCTCTACTTGGTTGCCCGTCGATTAATGAACACAACATGGTTCCATTATCTCTACACCAGTGCATTAAGTACTACAAAGAGGGACAAGAGCATTGCATCAAGGGGGATCTACAACCGTTTTCAGTTCATGAAGTTGGTATTCATGAAGATGCCGCCTACTACGCGCCTCCAAAGAAAACTGTCTTCTCTCATGAGATTATGAAAAACAAAAGTGAAAATTTAGAAGAATCACAAAGAGGAAGCCATTCGACTCCGCTTTAGCAATTTTTCGCCACTCGTTTGCAGCAAATTGGAGGGGGTTCTTTTAGTTCGCACACTCGGGGTCAAGTCCGGGAACGTGGACGAGGAAGAACCAATTTAATTGTTGAACGAACTAGGCTGACCATCAACATTGGTGATGAAGATAATTCTGAAGATGAAATAATGATGACAAAATAGAAGAAATCTCAGTACGAGATATCCTTAGAAGATGTGGAGAAAAATGAATACAAGACAATGTATGATCGGATAAACCACTATGTGAACACCATGACCCTTACTCCGATTCTCCCTCAAAAGGTTGAGATTTTAGAGGTCAAGGAAGTCTGCGGCGTTAGTTCAAAGCTGATAAAATTTTATCGTACTTCTACCTCTACTAATCTTAAAAACCATGTAAATTTGGATGCTGATCCTAATGAATTAATGGAATTACCTTTTGGTTACTTTTCACCTTGTGTATAAAAGTTAATTCAATAGGGACATTTGCCAAAACAAATGCCAAAAGATAAACTACAACTTTTTGAAAAATTATGGGATGTTAAAAGTCAAACTCCCAACTCAAAAGAGGGTCTCAGATTTGGTACAATTGGACCATTCGATGATTCAAAATTCTTCATGGTTATTACTAGTGAATCGGAAGAGGACTACCTCGATATAGAGGATGACTCTATTGATCAGCTAATAGAAGATGCTCCGCCAGATATTGAGGAGGAAATTAAATTGAGTGTCGATGAATTGAAGGAAATTAACCTCGAGATGAAAGAATGACCCTGACCTACATTTATAAGTTTTCTACTCAATGATGAAAAATCTTTAGAGTTGATCAAACTGTTAACAAAGTTCAAAGATTGCTTCGCATGGAGTTATGATGAAATGCCAGGACTGTCAGTAGAGGTTACAGTTCATAAACTCAGGGTAGACAAAAATATAACTCCAGTAAAATAAGCTCCCAAGAGAATGCACCTTAAAATAGAACAACAAGTCATAGCCGAGGTGAAGAAGTTAATAGATGCGTAAAAGATGAGCAATATCCCATGTGGTTAGCCAACATTGTGTCAGTTAAGAAGAAAAATGGATAAATACATGTTTGTGTTGACTTCAGAGATTTAAATAAAGTGAGTCCAGAAGACGAATTTCCATTACCGATACCATAAATGATGGTGGATATCACTTCAATGCATGAAATCTTCTCCTTCATGGATGGATCGTCGGGTACAACCAAATCAATATGGCTCCATAAGATGCAGCACTAACAACCTTCAGAACACCAATCAGAATCTTCTGCTACACAGTGATGCCGTTTGGGTTGAAGAACGCCGAAGCAACATGTCAACGAGCTATGATAAAGATCTTTGACGACGTCATTCATAACCGAGTGGAATGCTACGTTGATGATTTGGTCATCAAAGGAAAATAAAAAATGGACCATTTGTATATTTGAGGATTGTATTCAAACAGTTACGACGATATGACCTTAAAATGAATCCCTTAAAGTGCGCCTTTGACGTTACCTCCGGAAAGTTTCTAGGACTTGTTGTCCGTCATCGAGGAATCAAGATCGACCCATATAAAATTAAAGCTATCTTGGAAATGCCTCTGCCCAAAACCATAACGCAACTACATTCCTTCCAAGAAAAGTTGGCATATCTGAGATGCTTTATTTTTAATCTCTTAGGTATGTGTCAGCTCTTCTCGACACTAATTAAACAGGATGCCAAATTTATTTGGGAAGAAAATGCCAAGGGGCCTTTGAGGATGTTAAACAATATTTAATGACACCTCTTGTTTTGGCAACCCCTATCTCAGGGAAACCTTTGATACTTTATACCAGCGCTTTTGATGACTCTCTTGGAGCCCTCTTAGCCCAAGTCAATGAAGAAGGTAAAGCAAACACACTCTACTACTTGAGTTGCCACCTAATACCAGTGGAGATAAGGTATCCACCTATTGAGAAACATTGTCTAGCTTTGATTTTTGTCACCCAAAAGCTTAGACATTGCATTCTTTCTCATAAGATTACCTTAATCTCGAAAGTTAATCCATTGCAATATTTGATGACCCGACTAACACTCTTTGGCATCTAGCAAGATGGTAAATGATTTTATTGCAAATTGATATAACTTTTGTTCCCCTACGTGCTATCAAGGGATAGATTTTAGCATAGTTCTTCGCTGCACACCCACTTTTAGTTGGGTCCCCTTTTAATGACGAGTTACCAGATGAACAAGTATTACAAATGAAATTCTCAAGTGCGCAATGTTGGGAGATGTACTTCGATAAAGCTTCGTTAGCTAAAAAAGACAAAGGATCAGACACAATTATACCAGGGTATGCAGGGATTGGTTCGATATTTATGACGCCACATAAGGGTATGCTGAGGTTCTCCTATCACCTGACAAAGCTATTCACTAACAACGAAGCAGAATATGAAGCACTAATTACTGGGTTGGTGTTGGTAATCTCAATGGATATAACAGATATTGCCATCTACGGTGACTCTCAACTCGTCATCCAGCAAGTCGCCAGACAATACAAGCTTTTAAAGCCAAGGTTAGCAGAATACCACCAGTACACAATGAAGCTGCTTGAGTAGATTACCAACATAGCCTTTTACTAAATTTCTATGGGAGATAATGCCCATGCTGACGCTCTAGAAAAATTTTCAAAGGAATTAGCATGTTCCCCAGAGGATTCCATCGACATCACAGTACAACGAAGACAAATTTTATCCCAAGTTGACCTTGACAATCTACACAAGCTCGGAAAAGAAGAAGAAATGATGGCTGCAGTTGCTGATATCAACAAAGATTGGCGCAATCCATTGATAGAATATTTGCAAAATAGAAAGCTGTGGGAAGACAAGTCAGTGACACACCACAAAATAGAAAGGGTTATGTCATATGCTCTAATAGGAGATGTTCTCTATAGAAGATCATTTAACCAGTTATGGCTACAATGTTTAAGCAAAGAAGAAGCACAAAATATTGTCAAAGAAGTACACACCGGATTGTGTGGCGCTCACTTGTCAGGGCCGAAGATTAAAATGAAGATCAAGAGACTCAGATATTATTGGCTAGCAATGATGTCCGACTTCATGGATGCAGCCTAAATATGTCACCAGTGCCAAGTGCATGGGGTGGCCTTGCACCAACCTCCAAATGTGCTACACTCAACTGTCATCTCGTGGCCATTCGAGTGTTGGGGGCACGGACATAATAGGTCCGATAGATCCTCAGTCTTCTAAAGGACACATATTTATACTTGCCGCTATATATTACTTCTCCAAATTGGTAGAGGCAGTGCCATTACGAGAGGTTACAACACAACACGTCCTTTAATTCTTCAAAAGCCAAGTCATCTACCGTTTTGGAGTACTGCGAAGAATAATTTCTGACAATGGGGCAGCCTTCAAAAGCACCAAAATCAACAATTTTGTCAAATGACATGGGATGGACTGGAGATATTTTACAATTTACTATCCCAAGGCAAATGGCTTAGCCGAAGCCTTAAAAAAGACATTGGTACAAATTTTAAAGAAAACGATGGACCAAAATAAAAGAGATTGGCACAACAAATTATTAGAAGCCTTGTGGGCCTACCAGACAACGTCCGTGACTCCCAGTCAGTGCACACCCTACATGCTCGTGTACAGGTCTGAGGCTGTACAACCGTTAGAAGTTCAGATGCAGCCTCTCAGAGTCGCTGTCGCCAACAAGTTTACAATAGAAGAAAGTGCAAAACTCAGACTTGAAGAACTAGAGAGTCTTGAAGGAAGACGACTAGAAGCACAGTAACATTTGGTGCTTTATCAAGCGAAGATGGTACAAGCTCATGACAAATTGGTTCGTCTAAGGGCATTCAAAGTTGGTGATCTTGTCCTTGTGCTCAAAAGACCCATTATTGCTTGCCACAAGATAGGTGAAAAATTCGAGCCAACTTGGGAGGGACCATTTATCGTAGAAAAGGTCTACGCAGGAGGAGCCTACTAGTTAGTAGATTTCTGTGGTGAGAGACCCATGCTGCCAATCAACGGACGATACCTGAAGACATACTACACATCGTGTCATTACTTGACATCACTTGATTTGAAATTTTGAAATTTTGATTGTTCTGGGGTTATTTATTTGGCCAAGCGTTTGTGACCGGGTCTAAAATTTTGTAATAAAATTAACCTCAATTTAATGAAAATTTTTGAAATTATACACTTTAATTTTCTCTTTTTTTAAAATTTGATATTCTACTAAATTAAATAAAATACATACATGAACAAATAATTTTTTCATCAATATAAATTAAAATCTTATTTAATAAATATTTTATTTTGTTCTTGTTCACGCTAAGTTTCAGCTCATTGATATTTTTCTTGTCGTCTGTAGAGAAATGTCAGGCGAGAGGCTGATCTTTGCTTTTAAAGATGGGTGAAACCTTGCACTCAACGAGGAAAAGGCACCACAGGGTGACACCATAGACTTTGACATGGACTTTAGTCAAGTCGACATGGACTATGATGATCCTCTGATGGACATGGTTAGCCGTTAGGAAAAAGAAGGGCTGCCATCGCTACTAAGGGTAAGCACCAGAGATAATTCTTTGTTGAAGGAAAAAATGTGATAGTACAGCAAGACCCGATGGAGGGGACTAGTTGCGTGCCGTCCATGATAGCTACACCAACCGTGGACCTGGTCGCTCACAATGATGAAATACTACCAGATGCATCGCTGAGGAGAACTCAGTGTGGAAACGCCAACCGCCGAAAGCATATGACTTTCTTACATGAAGAACGAAGACGCCAGAAAGAGGCGGAAAACTTGCTCACCCATATTCCTAAGGAGAATATCTACGATGCAGGCATGAGAGAGACCTATTCCAACTTACCTGCTACAGATGATGAGTATGGCTTTGCTATAGAGTTGGAGATACCTCCAGTTTCAGATGTTCTTTGTACGAATTTCCCGACTTGCAACGTCGAGATAGCTGCACGTACATTAGCTATAGGGGCATTTGTGGAGTGCCTAGGCTTCAATATCCTCCACCTGGAGCGCTACAGTACTTTAGAGGAGTACACTTCCACAGATGATGGATTTTAGACCGTTGATTACCCTATGGAAGAACCATATGTCCCATTGGATACAGAGCCATATATCCCGTTGGATACAGAGTCATACATTCCGTTGCAGACAGAAACAACACCAACTTTGATTCCCGCTGATGTTGAAATGAGGGAGTATCCTCAACAACCGCCGATCATCTCCACGGCAGAATACTATAAAATGACTAAAGTAAACAAAAGGGATTTTGAATTCTATGAAGAAGTTCAAGGAAGGTTCATTAATATACTAGAAGGCTTAGAGCTATATACTAGGGTCTTCTCCGAAAGCGATGAAAGAAGTATTCTTGACTGCATCTTTGATCTAAGAGATAGAGGTTGAACAGGCCTCCTGATGGAAAGAACCTATTCCAAGCCATGAAAATGGATGCGCGGAAAGGGTAGGGTCACCATACAATGTAGCTGCTGTTACAACTTTACTAAAGACAGACAAGGAAATCCTCTTGGGATTCTGAGACACGATCAGGTGGACCCACTACCTCCCATGATAAAATGGATAATTAAGAGAATGGTTCGATGGAGCATATTGCCAGCTGACTATATTCCCAATAGCTGTATCATCAACATATATGATGAAGGCGACTGCATACCCCCGTATATTGACCATCATGATTTTGTGAGGCCTTTCTGCATGGTCTCTTTCATTAGCAAGAGCAACATCCTGTTTGGAAAAGAGATTGATATCATTGGCCCTAGCGAGTTCAAAGGACCCGTGGAGATTCCACTACCAGTAGGTTCAGTGTTAGTTCTTAAAGGAAACAGAGTACACATAGCCAAACACTGCATTCCAGGGGTGCGACACCGTAGGGTGTCCGTGACTTTTCGAAGAATGGATGACAACAAAATGCATATGGATTCTAGCCGGACCCAAAACTGGAAGAACTAATACCGTACGAGCTATAAGAGGTTTGCACCTCTAAACACATGCAAAGGGAACTCTAGTCCTGGAGCATGGCTTTGTAGGTCGGCTCGATCAAGAGCTTGCCCCACCAGAGACAGACACTCTTAGGATTCCGTCTTACTGCATTTCATCACAGCAGATATGATATGTATTAGACATACTCAGTCTATGATATGCACTCAACATGGGATATTTTTGGATGTACTTTGATGCAGTCAACATAATTGTACTTTTCGAGGCTTTGGCCTGCACTCAACCTGTAACACTTATTGGAGCAGATTAATGAAATCTCTTCCAAAATTTTGTATGTTTGTTCAGTTTCTTTTCTTGTTCAATGGATAAAAGCCACAAATCCATATGTTGGTTCGGGACTATAATGAACAAAGAAAAAAATAATAAAAACTTGATAATAATAAAATTTAAATAAAAAACTCTTTTGAAGAAAAAAAATCAATCAACAAATTTTTTTTAATTTTTTTGAAAACATATTTTGATAATTAAATGTGATATAAACAACAAGAAAAGAAAATAAATTTGTTGAGTTGATTTTCTCGATTTTGAGGTCTCTTACTCTTTGCTCGCGCAGAGCGACTTTCTTTGTCTACACTAAATCTCACAAAATTTCACATATCTTTATCACCAATGTCAACTTTTTCACATAGCATATATATATATATATATATATATATATATATATATATATATANTTGTTAGTTTGTGGTAATATTAAGCACTATTACTCTTATTTACCCCTGAATCATCATAAGAATTGGATCCATAAAGAAAAATTGGAACGCATTCGGACCAGAGCAAAACTGTGCAATTTTTTTCCTTGAGCGCCAACAGCGCCATCGACGCCGCCGATGGAGAGTTTTTCCTGAGAGTCCAGGAAAAAAAATACAAAGGCTCGCCGACGGTGAGACCGACGAGATGGCGGTTTCTGAAGTTTGAAGGGTGGTTTTTGGTTATTTTTGGGCGGAAGTTACCCTTTTAAACTCCCAAATTTGATTTTTAAAGTCATATTTCCCCCAAAAAAGAAGTGAAACTCCACCAATTTCATTCCTATGGCATCCAATTCCCCTGATAATCCTAGAATGCGAATGTTCAATAGGTGAAAGTTTATTAGTGTGGAAGCACAACAAATCTTCAACAAGTTACAGATAAAGGAAAGATTGATCAAGGAACAAGGATTCGTAAATCGAGGATTGAATAATCCCTCGACAAAAAATTGAAGAGATGATAGTGCGGCGAAGATGGGAAGTGTTGTACTATACTACAGTCACCGTGGTTATTCCTGTGGTAAAGGAATTTTATGCAAATTTGCATGGAATCAACTAGGGAGTCGTTTATGTGCGAGGTAGATGGATCACTTTCACTCCTACACAGATCAATGAATTATACATGATCGAGAACGTTCATGTGTGCCATTATTCCAACTTCATCTCGACAATAAACCAGATGAAGGAGATTTAAGAATATTTAACGGACGAAATTGAAGATTAGGAAATGAGAGAAAACGGGTATGTTAGTTTTTCTGCGACACTCCTGAATCCTGTTTCGAAACACTCGCACTTTTTCATTTCTGTGAAACTGTTACCGACAATGAAGATCAGTAAAGTTTTTAAAGAAAGTGTTATTCTGAATTACTGCATCCAAAGGGGACTGTTGATCGATATTAGATCAATAATTGTGAAGTCAGTTTTGGGCCTAATCGTTCATGGATCAACTTATGGGCTTGGACACCCTTCCACAATTTTCTCACTTTGGAGTCAGTTCCAAGTGTCCTACAAAAATTAGGAAAAAGTACTTCTACCTTGGAAGCCTTTGGACCCAACTGAGAGATTCCCAGCTTTTGAAGATGAAGAATGAACATGACTATTATAGTAGATCAAGCATCTCAGAATTCACTGTCAGTTCAACCCTTAATTCCTGACAAGACTCTGGTGATCCTGCGCAGAATCAAGAAATTGAAGAAGGAGGTACAAAATGTCTTGAATGCGATTAATAATATCTTTGATTTCTTCAATCATTTAGACTCAAGGAAGAAATAACATTTTGAGCACTCTATACATTTAGAAGATAGGTTGATACGGCTGATTAGGAGGATGAAATTAATAGAAGAGGATTCTACAGAAGAATTTTCATACCGACCCTTCTACAACCTCTTCGTTCATGTGCAATCAATGGGTGATCTCAGAGGATAATCTAGTACTGAATCTGATGAATAGTAGATTTATATTACTACCTGTTTGTCTATGTATGTAATTTGATTTAAACTTTGCATTTGCTTTGCTTTAGAATTATGCTTTTAGATCTCTGTAAAGTTGAGACTAAGCATAGGATGTTTTGTTTTCAGCGTTTTGAGTGTTGCGGCTTGGATTGCGACGTTGAATTAATGTATTGAGGTTGAGAAAATACCAAACTTAGGTGTGTTATCAAAGTATATTATTTATATATAAATGTGATGTTTTGTGTTGTGAAAGTTTATTTGTGATAAGTACATCATTTAATTATGTCTATAATGATTGAACGGATGTCGTTGAGGCTTGAAATTGATCGAAATTGCAAAAATCCATGTCTATAATGACTAAACGGATGTCATTAAGGCTTGAAATTGATCAAAATCGCAACAATCTGGAAATTGAACCAATTCAATGGATTGAAAGTTTATTTGTGATAAGTACATCATTTAATCACTTAAAATTATGTCTATAATGATTGATAGATGTTGTTGAGGCTTGAAATTGATTGAAATTGCAAAAATTTAGAAATTGAACCAAATCAATAGAGGCCGCCGACGGCGCCCTCAACGCCGCCGACGGCGAACATTCCCGAGAATTAGGATATAATTTCAATAGATCGAGCTGACGGCGCCGAACACCCTGCCGACGGCGAGCTCGCCAAAAATTACCTTTAACCGCAATTTTGATCAATCAACCGCCACTATTCATCATCCCCTTCCTCCTAAAAATGCAATTTTTGACCTAGGGCTTGAGAGATATTGGATTTGGGGCAATTTCAAGGCTTTTTAACATCGGATTTGATCATCTTTAGGTAAGAGTTTCACACCAAACAAAAAATATTTGATTTTCACCATGGATTTCTTCCACATTTAGGAGATCCAAAAATTTTGAGAATGTGAAGAAAATATTGGGAAGAAATTCATGGAATTTAGTGTTGAACTCTTAGAATCACTCTTGAAAGCCATTATTTGAATATTTGAAATATATTTTGGAATTTTTCTATGATTGTGATTAAATTGAAATGGATCCACGTCAAAAGAGATGAATTGAGTTCGACGAGTCTCGCTTCGTCAATGCGAAGGCTCAATTAAAATTTACTTCTGTATTTGAAGGAAAGAAGTGTATACAAGATCAAGTTTTTGAAAGTCTGGGAGGAGAAATTGAACGAGTTATTACCGAGCGGAGGTGAGAAAACTTCTGTTACACCACCAATAAGGCTATTGCAAATATTGTGAAGGAATTCTATTCCAATTTATTTGATTCTGAAGATGGAATCGTTGAAATGCAGGGATTCCCTGTTGAATTTAGTGTTGCCCGCATTAACTCCTTTTACAAAGTCCCAGACTCTTATAACTGTCATTATGAAACCTTCAGTACGATGGAAGGCCCCCTGAATGATGTGATCAACTTTCTCACTGATGGGAAAGGAACGTGGAAGATACAGCGAGAACAGGTAAATTTTTCTGCTTCCATGATGAATGCCACCTCTAAGGCGTGACACTATTTCATTTCTTAGGAGAACGGGTAAACTTTTTTGCTTCCATGTTGAATACCACCTCTAAGGCGTTGCACTATTTTGCCCCCTGAATGATGTGATCAACTTTCTCACTGATGGGAAAGGAACGTGGAAGATTAAACAAGAGTGGGTAAATGCATCTGCTTCCATGTTGAATGCCACCTTTAAGGCGTGGCACTATTTTATTTCCTCTAGTCTATTACCGACTTATCACCATAGTGAGGTAACTAAAGATAGAGCTATTCTAAATTTCTGTATTCAGAATAACAAAAATATAAATGTGGGGAGAATTATTTTTAAGAATATATTTACTACAGCAATGAGTGAAACAAGTGAAGGTCTAGGACATCCTGGCCTTATTTATGTACTTTGCCGACTTTCTGGAGTGGAAGCTGAAGGAGATGAGGAACGGGTTCACCCTATGAAACCCATTAGTAAAGCTAATTTGAAAACTTATGAATCTCATGAGAAATGGAGAACTGGAAGTAGGAGTCAAGAACCTTCTACTAGTAGAGATGTCCCCTCCTATGACCTTCCACCTTCTAGTTCCCCTACCCTCTCTGATTTGATGAATGAATTAACTTGCAGCAGAAGAGAATGGGAGTAGAAGTCAAGAACCTTCTACTAGTAGAGATGTCCCCTCTACAAGTTATGACCTTCTCCATGAGAAATGGAGAACTCGAAGTAGGAGTCAAGAACCTTCTACTAGTAGAGATGTCCCCTCTACAAGTTATGACCTTCCATGAGTAGAAGTCAAGAACCTTCTACTAGTAGAGATGTCCCCTCTACAAGTTATGACCTTCCACCTAATCCCCTACCCTCTCTGATTTGATGAATGAGTTGACCTTGCAGCGGAAGAGCATAGACTTGATAAAAATGAAAGAATTAGAGGTTTAGAATGTTGACATGATTACGATAGTGAGTACCTTCAAAGGCATTCAAATTTTGAGATAGCTTATTATGAATCAAGCCTGACACTACAGAGGTGAGCCTGATGTTACCTTCCTTGAGTGCCCCCGATATACTCAGTATCAGCCTGATCCACCTATTGATCAAGGAGACAAAGACATAGTTTGGGATTTTGATATTTGATAAATTTGATGTACTTGTACTTGTACTTTTATTTATGTGATCTTTTGTAATAGAAATGGATGTTTATGTGTATTTGGACTTTCATTTTTATTATTATGTTGTACTTGGATGATTTTTAATTTTTGTTATAAAGTTAGTGTGGTAGTTAAATCTACATGTGTGATATAATAGAAATTGAGTAGTATTTTGTGAATTGTGATGTAATGTAATTTTTTTTTTTTTTGCATTTTAATTGTAATTATTTTTTTTAGTATTGTGATTGTGTTAGGAAATATTGTGTTTGTTTAATGTTTTAGTTTTGTACTTATTTCAAAATTTCATTACCCATAAATTTCTCTAATGATTTATATATGTAGAAAGCTCCTAATGTTATAGACCAGGTGAAGTAGAAATTTTGAGAAGGACTGCAAAAATTTCAGAATGATGAAAATGCCTAAAATACTAAGGTATGACTTATATTTAGAATTCTTCTTTCCACCTGTATCATTTTATATTGAAAAATTTAAGTT
>JXCR01006837.1:22848-39665 GCA_002079205.1 Phalaenopsis hybrid cultivar
ATAAGAAAGATGTAAGGCTATATATATGCCCAAGTCATTAATGAATAAAACAACTTTTAAGAGAAACTATTTCTTGTTGGTATCAGAGCTAAACCCTAACCCTAGCCATCGTTACAATACCGTTGCTCTTCTCTTCCCGGTCGTCGCTCCTCTCACCCGACCACCGCTCTCTCACCCAACCACCTCTCTCTCTGTCTCTCTCAGTCGTGCCTCTCCCTCTTCCAGTTGGCCGCCACATCATGAAGAACTTGTCCGCCAGTTGAAGGAGCCCTTATGGAAAAGCAATACCCCACAAATCCCGAGGAAAGTGTTGATATTAGAAGGATATCGACCTTGATGATGAGATAGATCAAGAACAGTTCAAGAAGAGGAAGGACTTTATCAGGCTCATACAGAGAGTTAGTGTCACGACGAGAGCCACTACCTCAACACGTACCCCGATGAAAGTAAAGTGAGATCTTACTCATCTTGATGGACTTGTCACGTATTTGAGTTCGTCGCATCAAATAGAAGCTGCTCCAGTAGAGAAGAAACTAGAGGGATATTTGACAGGAGTCGAGCCAAAAAAGTGACAATAATGAGGGGGATGAGGGGAGGACCACACCCACCTTGCTTTACACCTGGCTACATCGATTGTCTCATCATTGCATTCGAAAGGAGAGGGACGCTATGTGAAGCTGAAGAAGATCTATGTTGGGGCTGAGAACAACATGAGGGTGTTCCAGATTAAACACGAGATAAAGGTTATGGTGTAAGGTAAAAAATCGATTCAGGAGTACTCCATAGATCTAAAGCGGTTGTGGGGAGATTTGATCACTGCTCACCGATGTCGAGCTGCGATGATATGGGTTGTAATAGGGAGAAAATCTTTGCACAATTGAGGACCATGCACTCTCTAACTCATCTAAATCTAGCCTTTGATCAAATGAGAACAGTCCTCCTAGCCCTGGCGAATATCCGGTCACTAGATGAGGTCATTGTTGCGATGATATAGGAGGACAGTCGTATGAGGGAACACTTTGAGCTGAGTAGACTTCCAAGTACGCGATCAACTTTGGCTAACTTGAACTAAAGTATGACAGGTGCCCACGGGGAGACTCGTAAATGCTACAACTACGGTGAAGTAGGCCATCTGAGCAAGGTTTGTCCTAGGCCACCGAAGGAGAGAGATGGGTGAAGGAGGTTAGTTTAGAGGTCATTGTCATGGTGGTCAAAGAGGTGGAAGATAAGACTGCCAAAATATTATGATGGTAGCAGGGGATGAGGAAGAGACATTTGTGGTCTTTACTGATGAGGATCGTGAGTTTCTGAAGATATTAAAAATGTAGCAGAAATTACCATGTNAAGCTGCTGTTGATTGCCCTTCATCTTCCATCCACCAACTGCATCTGTTGCTCCCCTCTAGTCCTACAGACACCAGTTGGCCTTCCCTTCCAACAGCCGCCGACACCTGTTGTTCCCTCCAATGTCACCGCCACCTGCTTCCATCCTTGCTTCAGCAGCCCCCAAACCCTCCTTCCACCTGTCAGCCACCGCTCATTGGGCCGTTCACCTGTTGTCACCACTTCCAGCCACCGACCAGCACCCACCTTGCCACCGACATCCACAGATATTCTCCTTAATCCAAGCTCGGATCTTGCTAGTTTTGTCTTCATTGTTTTATTTTCATTATTGTTAGAGTCTTAATTGTACCTCTACTGGTTTNCGCCCAGATCTTGCTAGTTTTGTCTTCATTGTTTTATTTTCATTATTGTTAGAGTCTTAATTGTACCTCTACTGGTTTTGCTTAATAATATTTGTTTCAGTCGTCGTGGGTCGAGTTAGCTCCGAGATCATAGGCATCAACAACAATGAAGATGAAGGCTGGAAAGTGAGAAAAATGCAGGAAAATAGTAACGGGCGGNTTACGAAGAAAGACAAGTTCGCAATAGGAATTTACCATGGGCTTTTATTGATAGAATAATACATCCATTTTAACCTGCTGAAGTCTGACGTACTGGATTGCTCCTTCAACCAATCTCTAAGTGACAAATTACCGCACCAAACCTGAGACAAAAATAGCCACCATGTAAGATACTAACATTCTCAGCATTAATCATAAAAACAGTATGTCAAATGTGAGAACTTCAAGCATAGTTGTAAAAAAGAATTAGCAGAGGAAGAAAAGGAAGAAAAGACGAAGTAGAGAGATCTAAGTGGCACCATTGTTACAACAGATTTGACCAAAAATGGAGAAGCAATTACTAAGCCTTCCATAATTGGAATAAAACAACCTAACACGGCGAAATCTTAAAAAAATTGAAATATAAAGCAACTATTAGACCGACGCTAAGCCCGGCGAAGAATTTAAGCACTTATGTTAAGTGCAAGTATAAAGGGTAATTTAGTCAATTGCTATTTATTATTGTGAGGTATAAATTAGGCTTAATATGTTTAGGGTTAGGCTATGTGATATGTGTGATTATTGTCTTAAATCTTAAGCTTAGAGTTTGGCAGAGACGTCTATCTCTCAAACAGTGGATCTTAGGGTTAGGATTTGAGAGAAATCTACTTCTCAAATTGCAGGTGTTTATGTTTTATATATTTGAGTTGTGTTGTTCAGTGTTGGAGATATAAAAATATTTTGTTTGTCTTGATCTCTCTGGAAGTTCATCTATTTCCTATCAAATTGGTATCTGAGCATTCAATTATGGGAATCATTCTAGGAAACCGACGAGATCGACGTGCATACAGGTGTCAACGAAACTAGAAACAATTGCTATTCAAGCTAGTTGGTAAGCAATAAAGGAATCACCACATACAGAATGCCGCATTCGTGAATGGACCACACAAAACAATCCCGCTTTGAGTTAGCTAGAAGCCAACGATGGATCACAACATACCTTCATGTCGCTCTGTGATCTAACATCACAATACAGTCGCAAGCCTAGCCAATGATGGGATCACGATACACTTCAAATCGGCGAGATCGTACGCCCTTGTGACCAAATAAATATAATCGCGATTCGAGCTACCTGGGAACACAACAACGAGATCATGGCATACAAGAGTTTCACTTTCGTGAAGAGTAAGACAGTCAAGAAAGTAATGCCTTGGACGAGAAATTAGAGGGAGAGCGTTTCTTGTCCATGAAGGGGAGATTCATGGCCCTTCAAGTAAAAAAATTTTGGCCCGAGAGATGATATATGGAGTAGGCGCAAGCGACAACAAAAAGAGGGATTCACACGACATCAGAGTAGCATTGTGGCCTTAGGTGGAACTATAACCATGAATTAGAGCTAGTGAATCGGGAACGGACTCGAGTTGCAGCACTGGGAAGGAAAAGTCCTACATCCAGAAAAATCGAACAAACGGAAGCAGAACAGATAGAGCGAAAGAGTCTAAAGCGGATTCGAGCGGGAAGATCTGGAGAGAATTGTGTCACATATAGAAGTTTGGAATTGACAGCAGGCGAAACAAAGTATTAATAAGAAAAAATCATTATCTAAAGTGCAACTTTCATACATATATTTACGACATCAAAGTAATAATAAGAATAAATATCTAACTTTGGGTGTTAGATATGTAAATACATAATAATTGTGTGGTATGCATGTAAATTCTTCAAATAATTATGTGCTAATGCATTAACTTGGCACTAATTGCAAAAATTTCTGCCATGACCACTTTTTTTAACAGTAACAATTTCTTTCATGAATTGACAATGACATAGAAAATATATGAATGATAACAATCATGCTCACCAACTCACTCACGTACACTCATATATTGCATTCATCCTTAATGTGTAACAACTACAATGAAATTTTAATCGTAGACAATGGTAACCACCCACCAATCCCTGTTGCAACTCACTTTAAACATCTCATGCAATTTTTCAGCATTCAACAATTTCCTCTATCCAAATCTAAGATAGCCCTAGCAACAATTTACCACTTTTGACCTTCCTTAGACAATTTGACCCGCACTTAATCATTTGTTCACAGCTGTACATTTATAATTAGGTAACGAAATTGCTCAATAGAAAATATTGAAGAAGTCCAGAGATAAGAAAGATGTAAGGCTATATATATGCCCAAGTCATTAATGAATAAAACAACTTTTAAGAGAAACTATTTCTTGTTGGTATCAGAGCTAAACCCTAACCCTAGCCATCGTTACAATACCGTTGCTCTTCTCTTCCCGGTCGTCGCTCCTCTCACCCGACCACCGCTCTCTCACCCAACCACCTCTCTCTCTGTCTCTCTCAGTCGTGCCTCTCCCTCTTCCAGTTGGCCGCCACATCATGAAGAACTTGTCCGCCAGTTGAAGGAGCCCTTATGGAAAAGCAATACCCCACGAATCCCGAGGAAAGTGTTGATATTAGAAGGATATCGACCTTGATGATGAGATAGATCAAGAACAGTTCAAGAAGAGGAAGGACTTTATCAGGCTCATACAGAGAGTTAGTGTCACGACGAGAGCCACTACCTCAACACGTACCCCGATGCAAGTAAAGTGAGATCTTACTCATCTTGATGGACTTGTCATGTATTTGAGTTCGTCGCATCAAATAGAAGCTGCTCCAGTAGAGAAGAAACTAGAGGGATATTTGACAGGAGTCGAGCCAAAAAAGTGACAATAATGAGGGGGATGAGGGGAGGACCACACCCACCTTGCTTTACACCTGGCTACATCGATTGTCTCATCATCGCATTCGAAAGGAGAGGGACGCTATGTGAAGCTGAAGAGGATCTATGTTGGGGCTGAGAACAACATGAGGGTGTTCCAGATTAAACACGAGATAGAGGTTATGGTGTAAGGTAAAAAATCGATTCAGAAGTACTCCATAGATCTAAAGAGGTTGTGGGGAGATTTTGATCACTGCTCACCGATGTCGAGTTGCGATGATATGGGTTGTAAGAGGGAGGAAATCTTTGCACAATTGAGGACCATGCAGTCTCTAACTCATCTAAATCTGGCCTTTGATCAAATGAGAACAGTCCTCTAGCCCTGGCGAATATCCTGTCACTAGATGAGGTCATTGTTGCGATGATATAGGAGGACAGTCGTATGAGGGAACACTTTGAGCTGAGTAGACTTCCAAGTACGCGATCAACTTTGGCTAACTTGAACTAAAGTATGACAGGTGCCCACGGGAAGACTCGTAAGTGCTACAACTACGGTGAAGTAGGCCATCTGAGCAAGGTTTGTCCTAGGCCACCGAAGGAGAGAGATGGGTGAAGGAGGTTAGTTTAGAGGTCATTGTCATGGTGGTCAAAGAGGTGGAAGATAAGATTGCCAAAATATTATGATGGTAGCAGGGGATGAGGAAAAACATTTGTGGTCTTTACTGATGAGGATCGTGAGTTTCTGAAGATATTAAAAATGTAGCAGAAATTACCATGTGATGGGGCTAAGGATGCATCCATCTCGTTGTCAGAAAGGGGTAACATTGCTACTTATGCTTACTCTAACAAAGGCGCTCATGATACACACGCTCTTGTCATTATTTCCATCAAAAGATCATCAAAATTGATAGTAGATTCTGCTGCATCTCATTACGTGACATGTGCTGCTAAAAAATTCTCTTCATATACTCACCTAGCAATTTCAAAAAGCGTCTAGACTGTTCATGGCACAACATAGCTTATAGTTGGTAAGGGTACGGTATTGTGTACCAATTATATGACTTTGTCCAATCTTTTGTATGGTACATCCTTTCCGGAGAACATTTTATCTATTAGTGTCATTAATCTCCATAAAAAATGTATTATTTCATTTGATATTCCAAAAAGAATCTTCCAAGAGAAAGAGATGGCCCGAACACTTGGGACTAAGCCTTGATATCCATGGTAGGGAGTGCTGGAGCAGGAAGCTCTGAGAGGAGTGTAGAAGATGTATTATTGTTACATCACAGACACTTGAGATACTCTTGTTTTAGTTTATTGAGTCGATTGTATCAGTCTTTGTATGAAAGACAAATAAAAAAAAAAACTTATATGTGATGCTTGCGAGTTTGATAAGCTAACTAGGAGCTCTTATATCAATTCTAGGAATAAGAGTTCTTGTATTTTTGATATGATACGTTCTAATGTTTGGGGATATTGTTGTACAAGTTTGATGAATAACAGTCAATATTTGGTGACTTAATAATTATTTTTCTTGTTACTTGATTGTACCTGATGAAAAATTGGCTGATATGTTTGTTTATTTTAAATATTTCCACAAGACAATCCAGACTCAATAGAGTGCAGTAGTGAATGTATTGAACTCTGATAATAAGACTGAGTATACAGTTGACCTCATTTTAAGGTCACTACCCTTTTCCATAGGATCCTAGGATCTAGCTCTAGGGGTTCCTATTGACTATCTTAGAAAACTAGAACTGGGACCCACCCTTTNAGAGTATACAGTTGACCTCATTTTAAGGTCACTACCCTTTTCCTTAGGATCCTAGGATCTAGCTCTAGGGGTTCCTATTGACTATCTTAGAAAACTAGAACTGGGACCCACCCTTTTAGAAATTCCAGCCACTTCATATTTCTCTTGTGATGTCTCGCATTAATGATCTCAAAACCATCGTTCTATGATCCAGTGGTAAAGGACTGTCATGTAGAGACTCAGAAAGAAGTTCCCAATAGGATCTCAAGCCCTAAGAAAACCTCTTCAGGACTTTATCATCACACACACACACACAATGCACAAAATTCACTAAGTTGCACAAGATCGGACTTAAATTGAGCTTAAAAAAAATGGGTGAAAATGCAAACTTCTCCGGACGACCTCCAACGAAAAAATAGACTTGGTCAACGCGTCCGGGACACCAATTTTAACAAGAAAAAGACACTCATATTGTCATAATTCCACACACCAACAAATTGCACGCAATTAATGAATTCCTTAAAACGACCTCCGACTGTGAAACGGACTGCGCCAGCGCGTCCGAAACGTCAAAATTACGTAAAAAGGTCATTCAATTTTCTACAATCTGACGCACAAATGAAAATGCATAAATCAAATTTTATTTTTGAAATATTAAATATTTTTATATATTTATATCATTATTTATAATCTNGTGAAAATGCGAACTTCTTCGGACGACCTCCAACGAAAAAATAGACTTGGTTAACGCGTCCGGGACACTAATTTTAACTAGAAAAAGACACTCATATTGTCATAATTCCACACACCAACAAATTGCACACAATTAATGAATTCCTTAAAACGACCTCCGACTGTGAAACGGACCGCGCCAGAGCGTCCGAAACGTCAAAATTACGTTAAAAGGTCATTCAATTTTCTACAAGCTGACGCACAAATGAAAATGAATAAATCAAATTTTATTTTTGAAATATTAAATATTTTATATATTTATATCATTATTTATAATCTTAATTATAACCCTAAACCCACTACCCGCACGTTTAACTCCTCATTTGACCCATCCCGCAGCTAGATCAGTCGCTCGGCTCGTCCCTCTTCGTGCCCTAGATTNCCCTAAACCCACTACCCGCATGTTTAACTCCTCATTTGACCCATCCCGCAGCTAGATCAGTCGCTCGGCTCGTCCCTCTTCGTGCCCTAGATTCCATGGCTGATCCACGCGGCAATCTCCATCTCTCTCTCGACTCTTCTCCTTCCTCGCGTGGCCGCTCGACCTCCGGACTCTCCAATCGTGGGAGCTCAGTTGACCGACCATTCTTCTTCTCGAGGCTTTACCTTCTCCTCCTTCATGATGACGATTCACTCTCGTTATTTGATTCGAACGTCAGTGAGGCTAGTAGGTGGTTGTCCCCTTCTCTTCTTTGCCTATAAAAAAGCTTCTTAGGGTGTTATTTTGGGTTGTTGAAAATTTTTTGAGAAAAATAGAGGTTGAGGTTTTTGCTGTCTGAGGCTTTAGGAGGAGAGGTTTTGCCGAAATTTCTTCTTGGCTAGGTTCTCGTGTGTTGGGAGTTTGGAGCATTCGTTGGTTGTTGTTTCTCGAAGCCTTTAGGAAGAGAGGNGTGACGATTCACTCTCGTTATTTGATTCGAACGCCAGTGAGGCTAGTAGGTGGTTGTCCCCCTCTCTTCTCTGCCTATAAAAAAGCTTCTTAGAGTGTTATTTTGGGTTGTTGAAAATTTTTTTAGAAAAAGAGAGGTTGAGGTTTTTGCTGTCTGAGGCTTTAGGAGGATAGGTTTTGCTGAAATTTCTTCTTGCCTAGGTTCTCGTGTGTTGGGAGTTTGGAGCATTCGTTGGTTGTTGTTTCTCGAAGCCTTTAGGAAGAGAGGCTCTACTGAAGTTCACTTTCGGCTAGATCCTTGTGTGTTGGGCGTTTAAAAGCTTGGTGCCCTTTTTTGTGTTTTTCTTTTAGGAAATCTCAAGCAAGGTACTTCTTTCTTCTCTTCTTTGTTTTGTTGCCCTGCTCGACACATGTTGGAAATGTTAAAATAGATAATGCATACATAAGGCTTTGATTTGTCTTAACTGGTATTTCATAACAACATTGATATCAAAGATTGGGCCTTTAATACTTTTATTGGATCTGATTTAGAAGTTCTATGTTGATTAGTTGAAATAACAGTTTAGGGAAAGCATGTTTCGATCTATTGTCCTATGCAAATCTTCTTCTTACACTTCTATTATTCCTATGCCTATAAATCGGAAATTGTGGCCTTTTTTCTTCTTTTCTCCTTGCTAAATCAATTTATTGTTAAAAGAATGATGATTTTTTAGGGGAAAGATAGCTTGCATTTCTTTTCTGCTCGAAATACATGGGAAATCATGAATATGAACTCTGAAATGATATTTGTTCATATAGAATTCATGTTGGAAATGAAATGTTGATGCTTTTTATTATTGTTATTCCTGTCCAAATAAATGCTGGAAGTTCTACCCCGTTTGGACCCATTTGATGGGCTCGATTTGGCTCTTTTGGGATTGAGTCTATGCTGGAAATGTTTCTCTGTTTTTCCCCATATGGATGAGTTCGGTTTTTGGCTTCTTTTTGGATTTAATGCTAGCTGGGAATTTTTGCCTTGTTTTGTCTTTCTTGTGGGCTCGGTTTGGCCTGAGGATTGGGTTCGGTTTGCCCCTATGCTAGGCCTGATTTGCCCATGTGATGGGTTCGGTTTTGACTCTATTAGGTTGGAAATTGTAGCTGAAAGATGTTTCTCTGTTTTGGCCCATTTGGTGGGCTCGTTTTTTTTTTGTTCTTTTGAAATTAATGAATGCTGGTAATTATTTTCTTTTTTCCCATTTCGTTGGGTTCGGTTAGCCCCTGTGCTGGGCTTAGTTTGCCCCTGTGCTGGGCTCAGTTTGGCCCTTCAGTGGGTTCGGTTTGGCTCCTTTTAGGATTGCGTTTTGTCTGGAATCCTTTTCTGTTGCAGCCCTATGGTGGGCTCGGTTTGCCCCTTTGCTAAACACAGTTTGGTTGGAGGCTCTTCTTTAACGTCTCTCCTGAGATTTTTATTAGTAATCAAGTTTGTCATCCAAAAATTCATGATTTCAATATCTACTTCTATGTATAAATGTTTGATACGAGCAGACCAACTCATTTTCATGTCTTATTTAATGAGAATTGTTTCAACCCAGATAGTTTATGTGAGTTTGTCCATTCACTCTCTTATGTATATTAAAGGAGCACAATGGTAATATTTGTAGCGATTTTTCCCTTAGTCGTGAAGTCTGTTTAGTGATTTTGGTCGCCTTTAACCGTGAGCATCCTAGCTGTTTTCTTTTTGTCCTGTTTGGATGATCTGTGCTGGGTTTGGGGCTTGGTTTTCTCCTCTCTACCCTTGGTCGTGAGCTTTACTGTTGTGGTTGGTTTNATCATGTCTTATTTAATGAGAATTGTTTCAACCCAGATAGTTTATGTGAGTTTGTCAATTCACTCTCTTATGTATATTAAAGGAGCACAATGGTAATATTTGTGGTGATTTTTCCCTTTGTCGTGAAGTCTGTTTAGTGATTTTGGTCGCCTTTAACCATGAGCATCCTAGCTGATTTCTTTTTGTCCTATTTGGATGTTCTGTGCTGGGTTTGGGGCTTGGTTTTCTCCTCTCTACCCTTGGTCGTGAGCTTTACTGTTGTGGTTGGTTTGGGACTTAACTTTCTTCTCATTTCCTCTGGCTATGAGCTTTCTTTAGTGGCTCTTTTAAGTTGAAAATGGTTGGTTCAAGCTTAAATGATGATGATCACCTTCCTGCTGCCTTGGCCGTGAGTCTTACCTTGTGTTTACTGCCCTTGTGGTCTTCCTCTTTCTGCCCTTACCCGTGGGCTTATTCTGTGGTAGCTTTCTCTTTCTTGGCCCTACCCGTGAGCTTAAACGTGTGGTGGCCTTCCTCTTGCTGCCCCTACCCGTGAGCCTTACCATGTGATCTCTTCGTGAGATAAGTTAGGTTGGTGGTTGTCCCTCTCTGTTGCCCCTGGTTATGAGCATTTATATGGTTTTATCTGAATAATTTCATGTTTATATGATANCCTTGCTGCCCCTACCCGTGAGCCTTACCATGTGATCTCTTCATGAGACAAGTTGGGTTGGTGGCTGTCCCTTTCTGTTGCCCCTGGTTATGAGCATTTATATGGTTTTATCTGAATAATTTCATGTTTATATGATATGAAAAGTTTTTTTAAAGAAGGTTGGAATTAAATGATTTTGATTTTGGCACGATTTTCTAGAAGGCTAGAAGGTTGCCCCCCTATGGATTATTCTCCTTTATTTTGTGAAATATGAAAGGCTTTTATAGCTTTATTTTGGGGAACCATGAAGTTGATATAAGTTGGATTTATGAAAGGATTTGAAAGCTTATGAAATTATTGTTTGGAAAAAGTGTTTGGAGATTCAACATTAAAGATTGGAGAACACAAATATTATATTTGGGTTCAGGCTTGTGTGTGTGAATACATATACGTGGTGGAGTCATGGGTGCAGTTATTACATTAGTTCTGGGCCAATTTCAGTCTATTTGAAATAAAATTTGAAGAGGATACCCNTAAATATTATATTTGGGTTCAGGCTTGTGTGTGTGAATACATATACGTGGTGGAGCCATGGGTGCAGTTATTACATTAGTTCTGGGCCAATTTCAGTCTATTTGAAATAAAATTTGAAGAGGATACCCTTCTTGGGTTGATCCAGTTATATAAAATTTGAGAAGATGATATCCTCCGGATTGATTCAAGGGTCTTGGGCTCTCTTTTTCAGATCTTTTTGTCACAGTTTTGAGGGTTACTCCACCCTTTATTCTTTCGATCTTTTGGGTGGATCATTTCCTCCTCTCTCTCATCCCCATTTTTATTTTTTTTTCCCTGCTTCTTGGTTCAATTTTCTGTGCTTATGTCTGACACATAAGTGTTCATATACAACCTTTTGTTATATATGAAACCATCAAGCAAGGTCGCAAATAGGTCGGTTTTGTTTTGGGGCTTAGGGTGATGATGACAAAGGCACGCCAGTGGTAGAACAGAATGATATTCCATCGTAGGATATCAGGACCCAATCCTGAGATCTGATAAAATGTAGGATAACAATATCATTCACTGACACAAAACTAGCAGGGAACCGTACATTCTTAGGTTGTTGGTGGTTTTATGTCAGACGACGTGATCGACTCGTGGACAACTATACTTTTTTAAAAAAATTTATAAAACAAATTGATAATAACAAATACAATATTTTTACTACAAAATTGATACAACTTTCTTTTNATCCCCATTTTTATTTTTTTTTCTCTGCTTCTTGGTTCAATTTTTTGTGCTTATGTCTGACACATAAGTGTTCATATACAGCCTTTTGTTATGTATGAAACCATCAAGCAAGATCGCAAATAGGTCAGTTTTGTTTTGGGGCTTAGGGTGATGATGACAAAGGCACGCCAGTGGTAGAACAGAATGATATTCCATCGTAAGATATCAGGACCCAATCCTGAGATCTGATAAAATGTAGGATAACAATATCATTCACCGACACAAGACTAGCAGGGAACCGTACATTCTTAGATTGTTGGTGGTTCTATGCCAGACGACGTGATCGACTCATGGACAACTATACTTTTTTTAAAAAATTTATAAAACAAATTGATAATAACAAATACAATATTTTTACTACAAAATTGATACAACTTTCTTTTTATATGTCTGAAATCCATGTGCATGCTAAAATATAAATTTTAAATGTGTTACAACTTGGTTCTTCACTTGCTGATTATCGATACCGGGCTAAGGAGTACCCTCCTAAGTTAGGTTTAGTAGGGCACCCTTCTAGTTGAGTGGCGGGTTTTATACATTGGGATGACCGATAGTAGCCTTCGACGTCCATCGAGTGCAAATATATTATATTTGAGCCTAGCCCCGACCCGAGTGCTTGCGATCCCCTCTTTTCGGATTTTTTCGTATGTTTTATTGGAATTATTGGGCAAAGCACTCGCGGTCATTTTTTCGGGATCTTCCCGAGATTTTGATAATTTTCTTGAAAATTTCTTTTATCGATTTTTTCCGAGTTTTCCGTCGTGGGTTATTTGTCGATTTTCTCAAATTTTTCAGGCAATTTTTTTTTTTGTTTATACAGTGTATACTAGCTCGCATAAATGAGCAACAGATCTCCCAGATATACAGGTTTAATTTACATTACAACATTTTATTTCATAGCATGTTATACTGTTCTTCTTCTTTACTTTACATTATACTATGTTTTTCTTTTATACTGCAAGTGTTATTGTTTTGTTACACACTATACCTTGGTGTAGAAAAACCTAGTGATCACATGTACCATTAAAACAAATATCAAATCCGAAGATTTTATGACGACAAGATCGAAAAGAACACAGTGGGCAGCATGACGATGACATATTAAAGAACCACTTCAAGATGGATTTGCAACATCAAAACACATTCACATCACTAATCACTTTCCCTAGTTTAAATAACTCATAGGATTCCAAGGTGGTTTGCCTAGTGCAACGTAAACCCTCACATATCACTTTTAAGTTTTTGCATAACCCTATTGTGTCATTATAAGTCCTAACAATTTAGGATTCCGAGGTTACTGTACGGTACGATGTAAATCCTCCTATCTTTTTAGGTTATTTGTATGATCAGATATCGTGCAAATGTAAGTCCTAAATTCTAAATAAATTGCAAGATTAAACATTAAACAACATCATTTCAAAGATATCAAGCCAAACAATAGGATAGTTGGGAAGTCATCAGGGTTTCCCCTGAATCTGTGATATCCCCTACTCTTCTTTCATTTGAATTCCTTAAAATAATTGTTCTTGTTTAAGTCACTCTCATTTGATTTTCTCATGTCCAATTTTGAAAATCTAAACTTTGAAATCATGAAGGTAGAACCACTGATCTTAATCAAGAGTTTTCTTAAGTGACCCCGGTCATTTAAGATGTAATTAACTATAGGGGTTTGCCTCTATAGGGAACTTGGAACCCATGTTAAATAAACCCTATATAATCCTTATATTAGGTAGGGTAACTTGTTGGTCTCATATAAAAATATTTCGCAGACCAAACGAATGTCACAAATTCTTTAGTTTTGGTGATTGAGCCTACTACAAGTGATATATTTATTCTTCAGGAATAAGTTTATTACTTGTGGTATCATGCTTAGTCATCCAAACTATTCAAAATGTGAGACTCGTTTGGTTTCATCTATTTTTTTAAATTAAAATATTACTTTCAAAAATCATATTGACATCAAAACTATTTTTATATTTACAAAAATCACATTCTTTTTTTTCAAAAAAAAAATAACGGCCGACATATACCAATAAGATTTTTGGGGAATACTTATCAGCCCAAGCGATACAATATCAAATCATATACCTATACACACTGACACAGAACGGAGTAGCAGAGAGGAAAAATAGACACTTTTTAGAGGTAGCCCCGAGCCTAATGATCGTGATAAATGTCTCAAAGCACTTGTGGGGGCAAGTAGTTTTGACATCTGCTCAATTGATCAACAGAATGCCCTCGAGAGTGTTGGATTGAAAATCTCCTTATCAAATGTTGAAAAAGAGATAAAAATGGGATCCTTCCATTGAAAATATTTGGTTGTGTATGTTTTGTGAAAGATAACAAACCATCCGCAAGGATCACAGAACTGTGAAGTATGTTTTTGTAAGTTATTTTGATTCCATAAAAGACATGTTTGTTGGAGCCCGATAGAGAAGAGACTGTTTATGAGCATGGATATGTCTTTTAAAAAATTTGAATTGTACTACACACTGGATGTGACCTCACCTATTGGTGATTAGCCATATACTAGAGGTATGATATGAGGGGGGGAGAGTAGTGATAGTGAGAAATTGGTACATGTGAGAGTAATGCCTTATTTTGTGATGTGGATTTAATCGATTGAGGAACAGAAAAATGAGGACATTGAACTTGAAGGTGGCGGTATTCAGGCTCAAAGGGAGTTGAATGTATACAAAGAGGAGAAAGCAGAATGACGAAACGGTGACTGCAGTGCCACTCTTGTCAGGAAGTCCATTGTCTCAGTCTATGCGACACCTAAACCATCCACCTCAGACTTAGATAACACAGGTGAATGATTCCTCTTCCTTTTACCCACATGACGTTAAGGAGGACCTCTCGCAATAATGCGGGTCATCCTGTTGATCATTTCGCTTTCCCACATGACATTGCTTAGTTTGTCTCATACTCTAATATCTCACCTATAAATGGAGCATTCATTGCATCTTGGGATACTGTCACTCATATTTTTAGCATTATGTCATAAATCATTATCTTTTCATGCATATATTTATGACATCAAAGTATTAATAAGAATAAATATCTAACTTTGGGTGTTAGATATGTAAATACATAATAATTGTGTGGTATGCATGTAAATTCTTCAAGTAATTATATGTGTTAATGTATTAACTTGGCATTAACTGCAAAAATTTCTTCCATGGTCACTTTTAACAGTAAAAATTTCTTTCATGAATCGTCAATGATATAGAAATTATAGGAATAACTATGAATGAGGATATTTTAAGTTCAATTTAATCAAAGCAATATTTTAATATTTTTTAAAAGCCAATCTATGTTTGGATACCCGTCATGCTCACCAACTCTCTCATGTACACTCATATGTTGCATTCATCCTTTATGTGTAACAACTAAAATGAAATTTCAATCGTAAACATTGGTAACCACCCACCAATCCCTGCTGCAACTCACTTGCAACATCTCATGCAAATTTTTAGCATTCAACAATTTCTTGTATCCAAATCTAAAATAGCCCTAGCAATAATTTACCACTTTTGAATTTACCTTAGACAACTTGACCCGCACTTAATCATTTGTTTATAGTTGTACATTTATAATTAGATAATAAAATTGCTCAGATTTATATCTAGTTTAGGGTCCTATTGATATATAGAAAATATTGAAGGCTAGAGATTTATTTGTAAGCAAATTGTAAGGCTATATATAAGTCCAAGTCAATAATGAATTGAACAACCTTTTAGAGAAAATATTTCTTATTGGTATTAGAGCTAAACCCTAACCCTAGCAACATATCATTGCATCATCCTTCTTCTTTTACCCTCATGACTTTAAGGAGGACCTCTCGCAGTAATGCAGGACATCCTCCTGAACATTTTTTTTTCCCACATAACATTGTTCAGTTTGTCTCATACTCTAACATATCACCTGTAAATGGAGCATTCATTGCATCTTGGGCCACTGTCTCTATACCCAAGCGTTGAAAGGTAGGTAAGGAGGATATCAATTGGAAAGTGGTCATGCATGAAGAGCTTAGGGTTATCAATAAAAACCGAACATGTGAGATGGTGCCACTACCAGCAGGGACAAAAGAATCGGGTGCAAGTCGATCTTCACAGCTAAACAAAATTCAAAAGAGAAAGCGAAACATTATAATAATCGATTGGTGGTGGAAGGGTACAGTCAGACGTATGACATTGATTATGATGAGACATTTGCATCAATAGCAAGTATAAGTGCATTGAGGACACTGTTTTCTCAGATAGTGAATGGTGGGTGGATGTTACACAAACTCAATTCATTGTGAGTTACTGGAGGAGTTATATGAAGATACCACCAGGATTCGACACAAGACAGCCAGTAGACAGAGTGTGCGGGCTCAAGAAGTCGCTTGATTGCTTGAAGTAGTATCGTTGAGTCTACTTTGACAAGTTTAGAAAGACTATGGTGGGTATAGAATAAGATCAATGTTGACTATACAATGTTCTTTCGCCAAAATGGATGCCACACCATTATGCTTGTTGGGTACATTAACGATATGATTATCACTGGTGATGATGAGGCAAGGATCGCCCAACTAAAGAAAACATTGGGCAACTTGGTCTCTTGGAAGAGCAAGTTGTTCGGATGACAGGAGTTCCATATCAATATACTGCATGTTCGTAGAGGGAAACTTGGTCTCTTGGAAGAGCACGAAACAATCAATAGTAGCGAGTTCAACAACAGAGACATAGTACAAGGCCATGACCTTAGGAGTTGTTGAAATGATGTGGTTGAGAGCCTTGTTGGCAAAGCTCCAGGTGGACCAAAGAGCTCAAATGAAGTAGTGGTGCGATAACAAATTAACAATCAACATTGCCAACAACCAGGTGCAACACGATAGAACCAAACATGTGGAGATTGAAAGGTTCTTCATAAAGGAAAATTTGAATAACAGATTATTGGTGATAATTCATGTAACCGCTGGAGAGCAAGTGGCTGACTGCCTCAACCAAGGACTTAACCCATTAGATTTGTTTTGGTTATGTGACAAGATGGGCTTAGTAGATATCTTTTGCCCATCTTGAGGGGGAGTGTTGAGATTTGTATCTAGTTTAGAGTCCTATTGG
>JXCR01006866.1:4965-20886 GCA_002079205.1 Phalaenopsis hybrid cultivar
TTAAAATATTTTTTGTAAAAGTGCAGTAACAATTCAAAGAGAGCAATAAAAAAATTAAATTTCATTTTTTTTTTCATTTATTTAAGTTACACTTTTCATAATTGGGAGTCTCCGTTTAAATGTATACTTTCTAAAAATATACGTTTAACATTTTCCAACCCACCATAAATGTAAGTAATCATTTCTATTTCGTGCACGGGTACAATGCATTCTTCTACTAGTACTATTCAATGGTGACTCCCATATGCATACATACATCATATTTTATTTTATTTTTATCTTGCATTTTATATTTAAAAGAAAACTTGCATTTAACATTTAAAAGGTAACATGGAATTTTGCATTTTAAAAATAAAAACTGGAAACAGTAAAAATATGTGTAAATAAACAAAACTATGATAAAATAAAAAATATATTACCAACCTCAATAATGTCCTTTACTATCATTTTCTTCAGATAAATCTAATAATTTTTTTGAACCTATAATAACATATTAAGCATAATTAGTTAAGAATACATCATATATAATTAATTTAAATCAATTTCCGACCATCTTTCTCAAGAATTAGAACCTACCAATTTGATATTTTCATTTGCCCTTTTTATCTAATTAAATTACTATTTATTGTACAATTTATAATTTAGTTAAATACATTCTAAGACAATTAATAAGGCTTCTTAAATCTTATTTTGTAATTTAACACAAATTAATGAATAAAATAATAATTAAATTAAAATTCAGAATTTATACCTGAAACTTCTCTCCTTAACAAATTTTGTCCTGCTTAATCGTTTTCGCCAATCACCTAAAATTGTAAGGATGAACATTTGGATTTACATTTCATAGTTTAAATCAATTGTAATTAATAACTTAAATTTATTTATTTATTTAAAATTTTTCTCACCTTTTAATCGTTTGCACTGTCTTAATATGGTCGAAACGAACAGTAAGGCTCAGTGGAGCCTTTTTTTGCACGCTGAGCTGCTTTCCCACGAGAGCTCCTGTACTCAAAGCTCTCGTTGTCATTTTCCTTCCCAAGCTCTAGGTTGAGCTTCAAAGTAGTCGCACGCTCCTTCCCTTCTCCTCTGCGAGCCGCACGGTAGGGATCCTGCCGTCTAGTTCCTCCTCCAGCTCTCGGTAAGGCATAGAAGCTTTTCCGTCCTCTTCTTTGCTTTGGTGGGTCGCTCGAGCCCTCTGGCTCCTCTTTCCTCATCTGCAGCTCGATTAGGGAACGAATGCCTAACCATCCTCTTCTTCGCTCGATTAGGGCCGTTCGAGTATTCCAAATAGCCAATCAGGCTTCTCCTTCTTCTTCCTCCTATCACCTGTTGCTGACGACACTTGACATAGCCATTCGAGTTCTCTCCCCCTCAAGTTCGATCACGAGCAGTGAAGGGAAACAACTAGGTAAGCCGCTCGCCTCCTCTTCCTCCTTCCTCCTCTTTTTCTTTTTTCCTTTACCTCACTCTCTCGGTCTCTCACGCATAGACTATCTCTCTCGCTCATTTCGTCTAATGAGTTTGAGTGAGGGGTCGAGGGGATAGCTTCAAAGTTGATTCTCCCATGAGCGGTGAGCTCCTCGTTTGAAGTACACCTGCACAACAAATGTTATGAATCATAAAAATGTTTTTTTATTCAAATAATTACTTTTCTTATATTCTTATTATTACAAATTTTTCCTCCTAAAAATTGTCCTTGAAATTGGAAGTACAGGAATATAGTTCGATCTTAAAAAAAAAAGGTGCGGATGTCTTTCCCTCATTTTTGATTCCTTCTCCCATGTAGCATCATTTTTTGTTTCATGCATCCATATTACACGAACAAAATGAATCTCTCTACTCCTGAGCTGCTTCATATCATAATCTATGATTTTTTCCTGCTCATCCACAAATGTCAGGTCAGATTGAATATCTAAAGAGTCTGTAACAAGCCTACTAGTCTCATCATTACTATACTTCTACAACAAAAAGATATGAAACACATTTTGTACCCCGTACATGTGTGTTGGTAGTGTAAGCCTATATGCCACTTTCTCAATCTTCTCCATGATTTCATACGGACCAATACATCGTGGACTCAACTTTCCAAACGTTACAAATCGCTCGACACATTTCATGGGACAGACCTTAAGGAAATAAATTCCCCTACTTCAAATTCTACTGGTCGGTGCTTAACATCATAATACTTTCTCTGTCTATCTTGGATTGCTCTCAGTCTGTCACGAATCAGCTGAATCTTCTTATTTGTTTCATTGAATAAATTATCACAAATTAATTTCCTTTCTCCCGTTTCTGCCCAACAAAGAGGTGTCCTGCATTTTCGTCGATAAAGGGCTTCATAAGGAGCCATACTAATACTTGTTTGGAAATTGGTATTGTAGGCAAACTCTATCAGAGGTATGTGTATTTCCTAGTTTCCACCAAAATCAAGAACACAAAGTCGAAGCAAATCTTCCCATATTTATATCGTTCTCTCCAATTGACCGTTTGTTTGGGAATGAAAGGTTGTATTGAAAGTCAGTTGAATGTCCAAAGCCTCTTGAACCTTCCTCTACAGTCTCGATGTGAATCTAATGTCTCGATCTGAAATAATAAACTTTGGGACACCATGCAGTCACACAATTTCATCAACAAAAATTTTGGCCAACTTATCCACAATTTTTCTGCCTGATAGGCAAGAAAGGTGCAAACTTGTTCAGACGATTAATAATCATCCATATAGTATCACGATCCTGACTTGATCTCGGTAGCCTCATCACAAAGTCTATAGCAATATCCTCCAATTTCTACTCTGGTATAGGCAACGGTTGCAACAATCCACTGGGTTTCTGATGCTCAGCCTTTGCTATTTGACATGTTGGACACTTTGCTGCAAACTCCGCAACACTGCGCTTCAACCTTGGCCAACAAAATAAACCCTTAAGCTCCTGATACATCTTGTTGCTTTTTAGATGTATCGTATATCCCGAATAATGTGCTTCATGCAGTGTTTCTTTGTGTAAATCATTCACGTCAGGAATATAAATTCTATCATTGTACTTCATAGCTTTTCTTTATTGATCTCATATTTCTCCAATTGCCCTGCATTTTCCTAGTCGAGTATTTTTCAAAACTCTACATCATGTGGCAGTGCATCTCGTATTTATCCTTCGAAGTTGGCTGAATTAACATATGATTCAATAAAGCAAAACTTTCATCATTTGTCGTGACTATTGATAACTACAAACACTCCATAACTTTAATCAGCTCTTCTTGCTGTGTAATTACCCAGTTAGTACTACCACTTGCCTTCCTACTTAACGCGTCTGTCACAACATTTGCTTTCCTCGGGTGATATTGTATATCCAAGTCATAATCTTTGATAAGCTCAAATCATTTCCTTTGTCTTAATTTCAACTTCCTCTGGGTGAAAATATACTTCTAACTTTGGTGATTAGTGAATACTTCACACCTGACACAACAAATAATGCCTCCATATCTTCAAAGAAAATACAACTGCTGCAAACTCCAAATTATCTGTTAGATAATTTTTCTCTTGATTCTTCAATTGTTTAGAGGCGTAAACATTCACTTTTCCATATTGCATAAGGACACACCTAAGTCCCCTTGAAGATGTATCATTATAAATCTGGAAGCCTTTTGTCCCTGAGGGGATAGTTAATAGTGGTGCTGTCATTAAACACATCTTCAGCTTTTGGAAAGCTTTCTCACAGCGATCTGTCCATTCGAATTTCACCACCTTCTGAGTTAATCTGGACAAAGGCGTTGCCATCTGCGAGAACCCTTCAACAAATCTTCTGTAATAACTTGCCAGACCCAAGAAACTCCGAACTTTTGTAACAGTGGTTGGTCTGGGCCAATCACCTATCACTTTAATTTTATTCTGGTCCACTGTGATTCCTTCACTGCTAATGATATGGCTTCGAATGTTATGCTCTTCCAGAAATCACACTTCGAAAACTTATCATACAATTGGTTCTCTTTTAGTGTCTGCAGAATAATGCGAAGATGATCTACGTGATGAGTCTCATCACTGGAATAGATTAATATGCCTTCGATGAAGACTATCACAAATCTATCCAGAAATTGTTTAAAAATTCTGTTCATCAGGTCTGTGAAGATTGCTGGTGCATTTGAAGACCCAAAAGGCATTACAACAAACTCATAATGCCCATATCTATTGCTGAAAGCTGTCTTTGTGATATCACCTTCTTTAATTGTTAATTGGTGATAATTTGAGCGCAGATCAATTTTGGAAAACACCGAAGTCCCTTCCAACTGATAAAAAAGATCATCGATCCTTGATAGAGGATACTTGCTCTTGATTGTGAGCTTTTTGAATTCTCAGTAATCAAAGCATAGTTTTAAGCTCCTATCTTTCTTCTTAACAAAAAGCACTGGAGCTCTCTAAGAGGAAGTGCTTGGCCTGATGAATCCCTTCTCGATTAAGTCCTGCAGTTGGCTCTTCTCTCCTTGATTGCCATTCTATAAGATGCTTTCACCATTGGTTCTGCACCTGATCTTAAATCGATAGGAAAATCTATCTCTCTTCTTGCAGTCAAACTTGACAAATCATCTAAGAAGATCTCTGTATGCTCCTTCACTACTGGTATACCCTCTAACTTCTTTGATTCTTTCATAAAATCGATGAATTGAGCTAGAAAGCCTTGATACACACAAACTTGAATTCTTCTTCTTCAGGGATATTGAATTTAACTATCTTTTTAGAGCAATCAATAGTTGTGAAATGATTGGATAGCCAATCCATCCTTAAGTTCACTTCGAACTCGGTGAGTGATAGCACTATCAATGCATCTTGAAGCTTCTATCACAGATGATCAGATTCACACAACAACTTCTATCAGCCATCATGCGAGACCCATTAGGTAGAAGAACTGATAAGACATCGAGCATTCTGAATGCTTCCAACCCTTTAGAGTTTACAAAATCCTCAAAGATAAATAAATGAGATGCCCCGATATCAAATAAAGATCGGACCAAATTGTTTTGAATATATATAAATTCTATAATAAGAAGAAAATAAAAGTCTCGTAATATAAATAAAGATTTGATAGATTTGTTGAGGTCAAGAAATACATGTAATGATGTCAGGTGAATTCTTTGCTTCCTGCTGAATCAGTGCTTATACTCTTGGCGTCATACACTGATGGGTCTGACTCAAAGTTTGAACTGATCCTGGCTACTCGGCTGCCCTTTATTTGCTGAATGTCTTTTGAGTAGGTGGAGCACTAACTCTGGTATGAGCCTAAGGTCTCTGGTTTAAGGTAGGTAGGAGACGACCTCGCCATATGCACGGGCTGATGACACCAAAAACATGTGTTGTTGTCCGACAAACACTATCCTCAATGTGCCGTTCCACACTTGGCACAAGTAATCATACTGTTGTTACTATTGTTGTCAGTGCTACTACCAGTACCACTGCTGCTGGGTTGAGGCTTCTTCATACTAGACAATTCAAACCGGAGAGGCTGTGCGGCCTGTCTCGATCTTGACTTGTCATCTCCCATTCTCTTATGGAAATCTCTACGCCTCTACGTAGCCAGTAAATCAATCTCTATCCTCCTCGCCCTCTCCACAAGAACTGAGTAATCATCAATGTCAAAAGGAATTAAAGGCTGTCAAATGACATCCTTCGATCCAGAGAAAAATCAGTTACACTTTTCATTGACATTTGAGATCAACTGAGGTGCATACCTGGATAACATCGTGAATTCAACCTCATATTGCTTAGGGGATCAGTCGCCCTGACTAGTCTGATGAACCCATCCTGCATCTGCCTCCTAGTTGAAAGAGGAACGAACCGTCACGAAAAATTTTTACCATGTCCTCTCACTGTATCTGACTATAGAGTCGTTCGCCAAAATTATCCTGAAGCTCGCCCTGCCACCTCCTCTCTGCTTCTCCCTCGAAAGCAAAAGTAGCTAATGTGACCTTCCTCTCCTGAGGACATGACAAGCCCTCAATGATTTTCTCTACTCTCAACAATCAATTCTCCGCCTCAACTGACTTGCTCCTTGGAATAGTGGCGGTTGTATGTTCTGAAAAACTTAAAAAATTTATCCATCTAAGTTGTTTCACTACTACTTGCCTGGGTTTGATAACTTTGAATAATTCGTGTCACTACGTCCATTGTCTTTGTAAACGCCTTTATAGGATGCTAACACCACTAGAGGGAGGATCAGTACGTTCCTGAGGAACTCGATTTTGCTTATCAGCAGCCCTTGCCTCACTATCATTCCCATTTGTATCCTTCAGATCAGAATCAATTACCCTGATATAACAAAATTTTACATTAACATAACATTGAATTACTTTTTGAATTTCTTGATGATTATTACTAATTTTTCCTAATGGCTCTTTTATGATTATTTTCTTACTGCCCTTAACTGTGCACGTTTTTACGGTTCATGTGCAGGTGTCATTCGAATCAGCTGAATCTTCTTATTTGTTTCATTAGAGGTAACGAGCGAGAGAGACAGTTGGTGCGCGAGAGACCAAGAGAGTGAAGTAAAGGAAGAAGAAGAGGAGGTGTGCGGCTTACCTGGCCGTTTCCCTCCACCGCTCATGATTGAACTTTAGGGAGAGAGAGCTCGAACAGCTCTATTGAGTGTCGTGAGAAACAGGTGAAAGGAGGAAGAAGAAGGAGAAGCCTAATTGGCTATCTGGAGGACTCGAACGACCTTATTCTAGCGAAGAAGAGGAGGGTGAGTCATTCGTGCCCTAACCGAGCCGCAAAAGAGGAAAGACGAGTCAGATGGCTCGAGCGGCCTACCCAAGCGAAGAGGAGGGGGAGCTTTTGTGCCTTACCCGAGAGCTTGAGGAGGAAGGAGACGACAGGATCTCTGCCGTGCGACTCGCAAAGGAGAAGGGAAGGAAAGCGTGACTAGCATGAAGCTTGACCGAGAGCTTGGGAGGAAGGAAAATGGTTGCGAGAGCTTTGCGTACGAGTGCTCTCATGCTGGAGCAGCTCTGCATGCAAAGGATGGCTCGACAGAGCCTTACTGTTCGGTTTGACGAGATTAGGGTAAGACAGACAATTAAAAGGTAAGAAAAATTTTAAATACTTAAGTAATTTTAAGTTATTAATTGTAATTGTTTTAATTAAATTATGAAACGAAAATCCTAATGTTAATTCTGACAATTTTAGGTGATTGGCAGAAACGATTAAGCAAGACAAAATTTTATTAGGAGAGTCTGAATTTTAATTTAATTATTATTTGCTTCTTTAATTTATGTTAAATTACAAAGATTTAAGAAGTCTTATTATTTGTCTCAGAATGTATTTAATTAAATTATTAATTTTTCAATAAATAATAATTTAATTAGATAAAAAAGGCAAATGAAAATATTTAATTGGTAGGTTAGAATTCTTGAGATGGATGGCCGAAAATTGATTTAAATTAATTATATATAGTGTGTTTTTAACAACTAATTTAGCCTAATCTGTTATTATAGGTTCAGAAAAAGGATTAGGTTTATTCGAGGAAAATGATAGCAGATGATATTGTTGGGGTGGGTAATATATTTTTTATTTTACAAAAGTTCTGTTTGTTTACGCATGTTTTTACTCTTTTCTAGTTTTTATTTTTAAAATGCAAAAGTTCATATTTATTTTTAAATGCATGTTTTCCTTTAAATGTAAAATTCTAGATAAAAATAAATAAATATGATATATGCATGCATATGGGAGTCACCTTTAGATGGTACTAGCAGAAGATCGTATTGTACCCGTGCACAAAATAGAAATGAAAATGAAAATGGAAAAAAATTGCTTACTTTTATGGTGATTCGAAAATGTTAAACGTATACTTTTATAAAATATACGTTTAGGCGGTGACTTTCAATTATTAAAAATGTAACTTAAATAAATGAAAGGAAATGAAATTTGTTTTCTTTACAGCTCTCTTTTACTGCACACATTTTACTGCTGATGCACTTTTACAAAAATATTTTAAAAATGATAATTATTGTGATTTAGAAATATTTACCCACTGAGTAGTTTTAGCAACCCATAGTTGCTATTATTTTACAGGAAAAAAAACTGTAGATTAGATGAACCCTAAGAAGTATGTGTACAGGTGTTGTGCAGTGCAAGCTGATAAGTATTATGGTTTAGTTTATTTTCTACTTAAATGTAAATGTTTAAATATGAACATTCTATTGCAAATATAAGTTTTTTTATGAATTAGAATAACTATTTTGTGTTTTGGATGTTATTTTTGTGATGAAATGAAACTGTTTGATAGTTTTCCTCTGTCCAATCGTCAGTTCCTGCCTTGGTAATTCCAATCTCACTAGGCTGGGTCGTGACATTTAATTATCGTAGATGAAACTTTTAAATAAAAGTTAAATTATTCATCTTCTCTGGCAGACACAGATCTATGGTAAGTGGCAATCATAGATATAGTTGGAACATTGAATGGAACCGAAGTTAAATTAAAAGTAAATGATTTGGTTCTCAGTAACTCATGTTTGCTTGATTTTATTAATATATTTAAGCCAAATAAAATTAGTCACGGTACCGATTTTTGATGGAACTGGCTAGAGATCAGTTGCATTCTTACTTAAGAGTAGAATTAGAAAAAAATGCAATATAATGATGCTATTTATAAAGATGAAGTAAAAAAAAAAAAGAACCTTACGGTAATATTTGATGTTTATATCTATTATATTGGTGTGGAATAAAAGAATGGATACCAAAATTTTATGCAAGCTTTTATCATTAAATTATTCAATCATATTCAAGAGGAATCAGAAAATTATTCTATTAAGGTTGCTTAATAATGAATTTAAGGGTTTTATTTTCATGAGATAAAATAGGGTACCTATAAATGCAACAAATCTTTCTTTTTGACTCTAATGTTTGTATATAATTGCTTTAGTGCACTACCTTAAACACATCATTTGTTTTCATCCATTTGTTAAGAAACCTCGATGTTGTTGCAAGCAATACTAGTTGTTGAAGGCCTCATTTGCAACAACCTAGAGTGCTAAGCATGCAACAATGATTGAGTAACGAGTGAAAGGAACAACTCTATATCACTCCCCTTAATCTATTGAAGTCAATGCATTTCATAGCTGCCATCATCTGTTTTTGCATACAAACTTGTATGTTTGCCTCAAACCAACAACCAGTTGACAACCTAGAATGCTGTTGTTGCTGGCTAGAAGATTGGCGGGGGTCGCAAACATCATTAGGTTGTTTTGGTTTAGAGGGGCATTATCTTTGTCAACTTGATCTGTCACGTTCCGACGCGGGAATTCGGATTCAACTAAGGCGTGAACGGTTGGTCGGATGTTGGGAATAAACTTTACTAAATAATAACACTCAAGTATAAAATGATCACTAATTCATAATACATAAGTAAATATCCTCTTAGAAGTATGGAAGATTATCCAATTATACAGTAAAATAAACAACACAATAAAAGTTATAAAACATATAAGCTAAATGTATTGTTATCTATTTTTCCTGTAAACAAACTCACTCATATCAATTATATTATTTTAATATATTTTTTCTTATAAGAACAGTTAAATAACGTGTAGTTTAAAACAACTTAGTGAATAATTATCATTTATTATGCATTAAATTATTATATAAATTTCTGACATGAATGCTAAAAAATATATTAATCAATCTTTAAATTAAAATTTATATTTTTTTATTTTTTAAAATCCTTTATTAGTCATCTTAATCAATTACATTTTCATCATTATATTTTAATTATATTTGTTTATTTTCTTTTTCCTTTTTCCTTGAAGAAGTAATCTCAAAAGCATCATCAAAATATATTAATAAATGTACAATCTTTACCATTTTGTATCATAAAAATATAACATTTATCATTTTCTTTTTCATTTTGTATCATAAAATTACAACATTTACTTTTTTTTTATATCTTTGACATGCACGAATACAATATCATTCCCAACTAGTACTAAAATGGGCGACTCCTAATAAACTTAATATTATTTTTTGTTTATAATTAGTTAATTCATTTCAATCATTAAATTCATTTATTTTTCGTTTAATATATAATAAAAATGAAATAATTGAAATAATAAAACAATCATTTTTTCCATTTAATGTTTTTTATTTTCTTAAAGAGCTTGTTCAATAGGTTTATAAAGGTGACGCTTTATGTCAAGTATAATCAAAATCAAGGTGATCATACATTATTCATTAAACACATGAGTTTACGAGGAGTTTTTGTTTTTTTGTGTGTTGATGACATAATTTTTACGGGGATGATGAAAAGGAGGAGGCCCTTAAAAATTACTTGGCGACTGAATTTGTAGCCTGGTCTCGACAAAATATCTTCATTTCTAATACATGTGGTTGACTTCTTGATGGAGATAGGTAAATTAGTGTGTAAATCTACTTCCACTCCGATTGATCTCAATCGCAAACTTGGATAGGTTAAAAATGACACTGTAGTATATAAAGAAGGGTTCAAAAAATTGGTTGGGAAGTTAATATATTTGGCACACACCCAACATTGCCTTTGTAGTGAGTGTAGTAAGTCTGTTCATGCACAACCCTAAAGAAAGTCACCTAAAAGCTGCAAACCGAATACTTCAGTACCTGAAAGCTAATCTAGGAAATGAAGTTATATTCAAGAAAGATTGGCTAATTCCTAAAGCTTACACTGATGTCAACTATGTAGGATCTTTGGTTGATAGACGTTCAATAACAGGTTACTAAACGTTCTTAGGTGGTAATTTGGTCACATAGAGGAGTAAGAAATAAAATGTTATAGCTTGTTTAAGTGAGAAGTGGAGTTCAGGGCTATGGTTCAAGGTATGTGTGAGTTATTGTTGTTAAAGATTATCCTTGAAGATTTCAAGCTAAAGTGAGTAAACTCTATGAGACTATACCGTGACAACAACTCTTCCATCAATATTTGCTCATAATCCAGTACCACATTATAGGATAACTCACCTCGAGATTGATAAACCTTTTATGTAGGAGAAGTTAGACAACAAATTGTTTTGTACTCTCTATGTGCCTACAAAGGAATACCTTGCGGATGTGTTTATAAATAGGCTTAATGGCGATGACCTCTCAACAATTATATGTAAGTTGAGAATGGATGATATTTCTTTTCCAATTTTTGGGGGAGTGTTGGAAAGTGAGCAACTATTTTAGCAAAATTTTAATTTAGGAATATAATAAATCCCTTGATATGAGGATCCAATTCAAAAATAGAATAATTCCCTTGATATGGGGATCTAGTTTAGGAATAGAACAAATCCTTAGATACAGGAACCTAATTGAGGAATAGAATATTATAGTTTTATTATTTGCTCATTTCCTGTTTGCTATATATAGGCATAGTACATTGTGTATATATTAGTAAATGTGTATGATGAAAGATTCGTCTGAATTTCACTCCATGCTTTTTGAGAGGTCAATGAGATATGATGAGTATTTTTAAAAGTTTAAGAAGGGATTATTTGACTTTAAATGGAACGTTTTTAGATACACAGATAGATTTTAGAATGATTAGTAGTGATTTTGGGTTTGACCATTAATTTTTCTATAATGTGGAGGAGAATAACACATGGTTGGGATTGGAGAGCCAACAAGAAAGAAAGGTGGAGAGAGAGAGAGAGAGAGAGAGAGAGATAGAGAGAGCTTGGAGAATGATAGATATGGGCCCATGGCAATGCTTGAAATTTTGGTTATAAGGATTAAACACACTAAAACTTCGAGAGTAAAGTGGGATGTGTTTAGCATTTTAGAAAAAAATTACTATGTTTTTTGACATTTAAGAAAAGGTTTTGAACCAATTCTAATGAAAAGTAATACTGCATTGGGATGCATAAATTTTGCTGAGACACTTTGATCCTAAGTAATTGGTAATATTTTTCTTATCTTATTCAATTCGTGTGTTTTGACACTACCTTTGGGTAATTTCTTGGGTTGGTCTCTTTTAGCTTTTCTTACCTCTCTCTTTAGGAAAAATATTACTTCAATTTTTATGCCTACTAGGTTGGTTTTGTTCCTTCAACGCAAAATTCTATACAAGTTTACTAATGCTAGGAATAGCGGTTCAATGTTTGTTTGATTGATTGCTTAGCCTGGCTTATACGTGAATTGTTTTATGCTGCTTTATTGTATCATAATGACCTTTAAGATGACACTTCTGAAATATTCCTTGAGATTTACAATTTAAAGTAGTTTTTTAAAAGCAACTTTTGGTTGATGAGGTTTTTGAGAGAACAAAACAATAGTTTAATATATGCTTGATGCACAGTTCATTGCTTTGATTTGGCTGTTGCATGGATCTCCAGGGAAAGAGTTATAGACTCTGATGTTGTAAAATATCTCATTAGAATGTTAAAGACGTCATCTCCAACTTTGCAGACAAAGATTGCTTCCATCTTTGATTATCTCTCAAGTTTTAAACCATACGTGATGATGCTCACAATTTCTGACATTGAATCAGGGCTTCATGCTGTTTTTCAGAACCTACTGTCCAATTGTATGATTCTTCTCTCTTTTTTCTCTTACTTTCATATGGCTTCATTCTTTTAAGCAAATATTCACGACTGGCATTACTTTTGGTAGCATGTTCTTAGTTGGAGTGCACCATCTCAGTTCATAATGTTATTTCTATCTTCTTGCTGTGCAAGTTTTAATGTAGTAATTCGAACAAAGCACTCTTGAAACTATTATGTTCACTGTTTGTTTTGGTGGGAGTTTGATATGATTCTTAGCAAAATTATGACAAATAATATTTTATTGTAAGAACATTAATAACTCAAGGTGAATACAAAGATAAACACTTGCAATTCGAGAGGTAGGTGATATCTCACAATTCCTACAATTTGAGTGGTTTGAAATCTCTCCCAAACCTTAAACCCAAAACTCCATGCACAATCTCATGCATAACTTTAACACTAAACATATTAGTCCTATTTATATTTGATGGTGCTAGAAAATTTATGGCGGTAGAGTAGCGAATTATTGTCTTAGTGCTGTACAAGAATCCAATACACACTCAGTTGAAAGAAAATAATCATAGGGACACTATAAGATTTTACGTGAAAAATCCGGAAAGGAAAAAAACCACGGGGCCTTGCCTAGTTGAAATATTCCACTATAAGTTCCACATGCGAGAAAAGGTTACACGGTTTCTCGGATTACAATGTCCATGCCCAGAAGAACTTGTTCCCATGTGGTAGGAAGCGGGAGGCGACTGGAGTTGGCCGAAGGCAGCGATGGTGTTAGAAGTTGGTCTGAGGTGGGGCGATTTGAGTTGGCCAAAGGCGGTGGTGGTCAGAGTTGGTTGGAGGCGTCGATGGTCAACGACAAACAAAGTTGTTCGGAGGCGGTGACGATCAGAGTTGGCTGAAGATGGTTGCGGTCGGATGTGATGACAATCAGAATTTGCAGGAGGTGGTGTAGGTTGAAGGTGGCAGCAACCAAGGTTGGCCTGAGGCAGTGGTGACCAGATTTGGTCGGAAGTGGGGGTAATTGGACTAAGGTGGCAGCGGCCAAAGTTGGCCAAATTTACAGTTTAGGATGCTGGGCTGCAGCTCTGCCTTTTGCAGGCTCTGGTTTTCCTCTTGCCAAGGTCTAGGTCTCCTATCATGGGAGTTGTAGAGCTTTATTTATAGAATCCATATTGCAAATAAGAACTAAATCCGAACCACTATTGATTGGATGGTTCAGAGAGATCCTGTTGATTGAACATCAGACATTTTAGTTCCTTAATGATGTTGGAATTATCGAGGCGCTCGATTTGACTATAAGCATGTCATATTTAGAATTCGTTTAACCTTCCAATTATGTCCAGGAAGTTTCTAAAAGTGATTTTATAGCTTGGTATCGGCTTGAATTATCTCAAATTAGGCCGATTTTGGTATCGTTAGGGCTGTCTCATTGAGCCAATCATTTTGACTGTATATTTGGTGAAATCAGAGTTTTGGATGACTTCAAATCCAATTTTGAATGTTTTTTTTCTAAAAATTTGCCTTAAGATTCGTGTCATAGCTTGAGATTCATGCACGATGATTGAAATTTGTTAAAGACATATCGATACTAAACAATATAATAAATTACAAAAAACTAAATTTTACTTTCGCATACAAAAGACAAAATTTCCTTAAGCTAGACACCGATGTAACAATACTTTCTCCCAATACACCTTGTCCTCAAGATGGGAAAACATAAAGGTGTTCCTCCTCCACAAGCTTCTCAGTTTTTTTATCCTTTGCCTCATCAAACATTATGAGAACCTGTAATGTTTGATCATTGCAACGATGTCCTATGATAAAATTCTCATTACACAGAAAACATAATCACTTGGCTCGCTTTTTCTAAATTTTTGTCTTTGTCAGATGCTTGAGTGTTGCTTCCAATCATGACCCATGATTCTTGATGTGTGAAACCTCCCTCTGAACTTCCACATTTTGAGCTTTTGTTATCGTCGTGGTTGTAGCAGTTCGATATGACACTCCACATGTATTGCTCTGATTAGCCCGTGCCATTTCATTATGATCTTATACCAACCGCCCTAATTCCATAATATCTCCCTAGTTTCGCGGTCTCAGTGGATGAAGTGTTGCATGCTTGTCGGGCTTTAGATCCTTCATGAAGTTCAACTCCAATAGTGTTTCACAAATTCCCCTCTGTTGTCCTGACAAGAGTTTACATTTCTCTTAATACTATTTGGCAGTTTCTTTCCGAGTCGATGCAAAGAATTTCTCATGTAGGTCCTCTTTCCGTTTGGCTCGGAAAAGTTCGAACAAACCTTAAATTCTTCCCACGAGCGGATTAGGTATTTAGTCACCTTTGAAGTCTTGCTAAGTCCTTCCCTTCCAAACATAACCCTGCTGTCATGAGCTTCTCCTCCTCATTTAGCACATTTATCTTGAAATATCGCTCCACCCGGTACACCCACCCAAATGCGTCCCCCCTGGATGATCGACATCTTCAACTTCTTTATGCGCGAGCTTCCTGCCCAATTTTTTTGACGAAAGTTCATTTTGCCCATGAAGCGGTGGTTTGGTTCCATTCTGCATCCTATGTTGAATTTCATCCTTCCAAAAGTCTGACTCTTCTCATAATCAACCCGCCAATCTATATAGACTTGCCTCACATTTCTCCCTGAGGTTGTAGAAAAAGGCGTTGGCACAGTTTGATGCAACCCTCTACTGGTGTCCCACCTACCGTGGTTTCTTGTTCCAGACCATAATCTTTCAAATTGATCTTCTCGAGCCCCTAATTCAATATTGTTCCATTCTGCCTGCCGATGCTCGTTCCCACCGTCTGAATGCCACATTATTCCTTTTAAGGACTGTCGCTTGAGTCTGCTCTTGATGCTCCTACTCGATCTTACTGCAGGAGGCTACAAGTTTACTTGAAACTCGATAAATTTTTTCATCATTTCTTTCACCATCTTAAGTCTGCTCTCCGTGGACAAAAATCACTCATCTATGGATGTAAATAGCCCCTTCATCGGCGAGAAATGCTCATCCATTCTTGATCTGATTTGTCTCACATGCTCCTCTAATTTTTCTTCCAGGGCATGCTTTCTTGAATTTCATTATTTTCCAAAAAACTTTCAATCATAAAAGACAAATAATGTAATTTGAAGTCCCGCCTTTGGCCCCTAAGATAGTTTGAATCACGACTGTATCTCGATAATAGGTCATTGTATGGCCCCGATCTCATCGTTTTCTTCTTTATAGGTCAAATCAAGTGGTTGTTCGCTTTGTATGTTGTGATTGTTGACCTTATTTTTTATCAAGGTCTTAGTCTCCTACTCTTAGAACCTAGGATATAGCTTTAAGAGTTCTTATTGACCATCCTAGCGGACTAGCCATGGAGCCCACCTCCCGTAGAACTTCAAGCCACTTCTCGACTCATTTTTGTGAAGAACTCGC